>JBCJKH010059648.1:0-12873 GCA_039877255.1 Loriculus beryllinus | reverse complement strand
AACACTGCCAGGGATGGGGCAGCCACAGCTTCTCTGGGCACCTGTGCCAGCGCCTCAGCACCCTCACAGGGAAGAATCTCTTCCTAATATCTGGTCTAAATCTCCCCTCTTTCAGTGTAAATCCATTCCCCCTTGTCCTGTCCCTACATGCCCTGAAAAAGTCCCTCTCCAGATTTCTTGTAGGCTCCCTTAGGGTATTGGAAGGTAGGGGATGATTTCTAAAGCCATGGCCATAGCTTCCCCTTGGAAGGAGCAGCAAGTGAAGTGTATAGAGCTAACTGCTGACAGTGAGAATCCTGACCTTGACTTTTCTAATAGATGGTTCGTTTGGTTTTGGGTGTTCTGGTTGTTTGGTTTTTTTGGGGGGGTTATTTTTGAGGGTTTTTTTGTTTATTTATTTGTTTTTGTGGTTTCTTTGAGTATTTTTTTTTGGGGGGGGAGGGTTCTTTAATTTCTGGTTTGAGGGGGTTTTTTAGCTGTCAAATTTAGTAGAAGGAATAAGTCTATATATGCCACAGGAGTAACTGAGCAGGATTGGGTGCTTGAGTTTCCTAATGGTTTGTCAAGTGTAAAGCAAAGCTGCTGTTTTGGCACTTGCCTGCATGGGAGTAATGCAGTAAGAAGAACTCTCTAACTTACTAGGATTAGTGATGAGCAGTGCTACCAAAGGAAACACTCTGTTTTAACTGACCTTGAGCTGCAAAAGCATCCTAGAAACTTGCAGCCCTGGCTTTCAGAGAGCCTGTGTTTTAGATAATATTGTTTTGCAATTCTCAGTTTATTCTGTCTCTGATTATCTGGTAATGTCATTCCAGTAACTCCCCTTACTCCCTCACTTAAGCTTCAGACAGGCCTGGAAACCAACAGGCGACTGATTCAAGCAGCATCACCATTACTTTCTCCAAAAACAAGAAAACCCACGAAGAAAACAAAGCAGCCAGAGAAGGTAACATGGGGCTATAGAAAGGCAATCACCGAGGGGTTACGTGAGGGGGTGTGCATGCAGCCAGGATGCAGGTTGCCTTTTTTTGTTACAAACAAAGGGGAAATGAGTTTGCTGTGGTGTCATCTGTAAAACATTTCTCCTCTCTTTGCAGAAGTGCTCTCTTGCAAGCCACCTCACTGCACAGCCCCATTACAGACTGCGTCTGGGTGATGTGCCCTTTGTAGCTGGGAAGGTGAGTGGCTCTAATCCCGAAGTGGAATGCTCGGGAGCTTCGTTCAGCTCTTTCAGTGGCTTTGGTTTGGAGCACTCCTGACACCCAGTGGCCAAATCGCTTAATGTTCTGTGACTTTTTTCTTCCAGTTTGTCTTCTAAAGGTTTGTTGAATATCCAAAAGTTGCTGAACTGGCACTTCTAAAAATGGCTTCTTTCTGCTGCTTGTCAAGCTGTTCTTGTTAGTGCATATTCAGTCAAACAAAAAATGCATTATTGGCTGCAGAAAAAGTCAGTTTTCAGATGTTCTCTGTTTTATCAAGTAGGTTGTTGACAGTGCTGTATAAAAGAAAGAGTCTCTTTTACTCTTCCTTCCAGTCTACCAGTCCCAGTCATTCAGTTGGTGCCAACGTGCAGCATGTCCTACACCTGATGAAACAACACACGAAAGCTTTGTGTAACAGTCGGGTGGTAAATGATGCTCCACTAGCAAAACCCACCGGTACTGGTCATCCTGCCAACAAAAGCAGAAAGTCAGCTCTGCCAAAGGACTCCTCTTCATCCCAGGAAGAGCTCTCAGAAGTGTTGCTGACTTTACAAGATGAATTTGGACAGATGAGTTTGTGAGTTGGATGTATTCTCAGTTGCAGTTGATGAGTGTGGATGCTTTGTATTTTGCCTTTTGCTTTAAAGTTGGAATGTTTTGCCTGAGAAAGGTGCTAGTTTTAGAAAGTCTGTGGCATATCATCCTTTTGTTCTGCTGGCTGTGGAGCCTGTTGTTTCTCCTTGCACTTAGAGAGGTCTGAACTCCATACTTGTGTTCATATGTAGCAGTACTGAATTCATAAGTGACAGGGGAGAAGTGTGTGTGCCCTTGATGCAATACTTTACTTGTGGTTTTTCTTGTCCTGGTTAACAGAACATGAATTGTTAGCCTACTGCATAACTGCAGTGGATACAGCTACACAGCAGATTAACTGAATGAGTGCTGCAAGCATGCCCTCAAGCAGTTATTTGGTCATTTTGAATGTGTGATTTGAAGCTTGAAGCTACTTACATTGCTGAGACTTCCTGTTGCATAAGCCTGCCACCAGGATGGGCTACTATAATAATGCTGCTGACCAGCACAACTCTTGGCCATGGCACGTTGAATGCGGCTGGCTGCTGATGCTGTAGTGTCCTTAAAGTGTTATTTCTGAACTGGGGATACAAGGGGTTCTGATACCAGCTTTGTTCTGTGTGAATGCCATGCTAGTGATCACCAGCAGCTGTCAAAGCTTGTCCAGGAAGCCCCATCCACTGCAATGAGGGAAGAACTGGAGAGGGAACTTGAGGCACTGGTGGGAAAGATGGAAGCAAAGGCAGATCAAATCAGCAAAGTCCGGAGGCACCGGTTACAGGTGGGTTGCTCTTGACTGTGTTTATGCTTCTGCAGAGCTGCTGTCTTGAGGGGGGTTTTTTATGTTGTATCCTAATCTAGCAGCAGTTGAATAAAGCAGAAATAACTCCTGTAGAGCAGTAGTGCAGTAGTGCCCAGCTCTGGCTTTGATGTCCCAAAGTTCGCCTGCATCTTTGCATCCCAGTATTTCCACAGAAATATTCTTTCTGTCTTAACCGTGTCACCCTTGTGCCCTTTCTTCATCCTGTCCTGGGCAGAGCTTTTCCATCTGTTCCTTTGTTGCATTTTACGCTCCCCTTATCCCTTGAATGTTTTAACTATTCTTTGCTTGGAGTAAATGACCTATTTATGTCTTGATTTGCACTTTATGAAACCTGAAGTATCTGTTTCATAGAATCCCAGAATGGTTTGGGTTGGAAGGGACCTTAAAGCTCATCCATTTCCAACCCCCTGCCATGGGCAGGGACACCTTCCACTAGACCGGGTTGCTCCAAGCTCCTTTCAAGATGTTTTGAATAGTGTGGCCTGTTCATTCAAAGCCATAAAACCTGTTGATTCCTTATTTTCCCTAATTTTCATTCATTTTAGTGAATTTCTTCCAAAGAGCTTAACCTCATGTGTTTAATCTGGTTAAGCTCATATGAACCAAGATTCTCCCTCCCCTGATGTAACTTACACACAAAATATGTTCTGGGAGCACTGCTGCTGACATCCAGAATGGGTATGTGAAGTGTTTTCAGTTAGAAGCATTGCTCACCTTTGATCTCAGGATCTTCAGAGGAACTGTTGCACAGAAACAGATGTGCAGTAGTTCCTGACAGTAGTGGAACTCACTCACTACTGGTAAAAGGTCTAGGAGTTGGGATTTAGGAAAGTTGCTGCATGCTGTAACTTAGGAGGAGGGAGAACTGCTACTTAAGGAGAGGAGCCCAAGGAGCCACCACTTTGTGGTTTGAGAGCATGAGTATGTCTGTACCTTAAACTGTCCACTTCCCTGTTCAGGCTTCAGCCAGTTCAGTCTTTGTTGCTGAGTGTCACAAGCTGTGATCTCTGGTGCTGTGTGGATACCAGCTCTCCACCTCAGCAGTTAGGATATTCTTTTAAAGCTACATCTCTGATAGTAACTAGCTGTTGAAATCACTTGTATGGGTGTAGAAAAACTTGTTTTCTGCTTGGTTTGTTTTTAAAGTCGCTGGATGGCAGCAGTGAGAAGCCAACTTTTTGTTGTTTATAACTTTTTCTATTATCCATAATAAAGATGTTCCTCCATAATGAACTTGTTTTTAAAGAGAGAACCTAGAGTTCAGAGACACAGAGCTGAACCCAGTTCTAAAGATGGGAATATAGCAATGCTGTGTAAGGAAAATAAAGTACTTACGACTCAGGGTGACTGGGAGCATGCATCTGCTGAGCTGGGTGAGATAAGCAGTGGGATATTGCAGCTGTCTGGAAGAATTGCTCAACATAAACTGAAACAAGGTCACCGCTTAATGGTTTTCTTTGGGATTCTCTTTCAGCTTGAGAGACTTAAGAGAGAATGCAAGTCCAGAAAGACTTGTGCTAAACAAGGAAAAGACAGGTTCCCTGTTAGTGAAGTTAAAGTAACGACTACAGTAACCACGAAAGGCAAGAATGCTGGTCCCATCAAAGTGAAACCTGGAGAGAAGAGTCGGAAGAACCTTCAGTTGCTGAGAGACATGCAGACCATACAGACTTCACTACAGAAAGATGATATCAGCTGGGACTACTGACTGTTCTGCAGGAGAGGTTCTTGAACCTTCTCTGTCAAACCTTCTCACATTCTGGATATAAAGCAGCTGCCTTTCTTGCTGTGTGAAAGAGACTACTGTATGCTAAGTGCACTTTTGAAACCCTTAACCCTCCATCCCTGGGTTTGATGTATGTATCATGGTCTAGCTTAAATCACAGTCCATTTTTAAGGTACAAAGCCACTGAATTCTACTGTAGGTCTCCACCAGTTCCCTTCATGCTGTGGTTTCAGCAGTCCCTACCCTTTCAGCACACCAAGCACTGCACATTTACGTGGGTTGGTGTGTGTGAAATGCCAGTGTGACTTCATGCTATGATCCAGCTGTGCAGTGAGAAGCTTCTCAAGATGCATCTTGATTGGAAACGATGCTGTGACCTTGAGCCCTAAGGGCTTTTGCCAACTCTGTTCTGCAGGCACCTCAAACTCCGAGTTACTGAAACTAAGGGAGAACAGGCAAACCCTTCTGAAGGTGTTCTGTGGAGCTCTACTCTAAAAGCTTTCCTAGTTCATGTTCTGCTGTGTTGCATTAGTCAGCACTAATGGCAATGGATGTCTGAATACTCAGAAGAGGAGCAAAGTAACTTTATTTTACTTAATGATTGAGTTCAAGGCTGAAGAGAGGAATTTTTCTACACGAATGCTTCTTTAAAGCTATAGGATAGGGGATAATATCCTGTCTCCTTATTCACAGCTTTGGGTGGTAAAGGAGCAAGATAAACCACGAGTGTTTTAAACTGCAAGTGCCTCAATCATGCCATTCAGTCCTGGCATCTTGCTTTTAACCTGAACTATGTGCTTTGAGCTATCTGCTCTGGGAGTGGTGCAAGTAGTTTTGCACTGACTTGCACAGCTGAGTGAATGTTATTTATTATGTTAATAATTTAAAGAATTTCCTGTTAACGGAATGTAACAAGACCCAGGTTACCCATTTATACATTTGACAGATAATAAAGCCAGCTTGCCAGTTGAATGACTTGTAGGAAAGCTGCACTTCCCTCTCCCCTTAGTGCTTGCTGCAGCACTGTGCCCCATGCAGTGTGCTGTGGGATGTATGGTCAGGGTGGTGAATATGAACTGCTGCCAAGCTGCAGGTAAGGTGAGGCTCAGAGCTGTCCATCTCTGCTTGGGATCTGTGCAGGGTCAATGCAGACACAAGGGATTGGAGTTTTAATGACACAAGGTTTTTGCTGTGAAGGGAGAAGGTGGCTGTTAAGCAGGCCTGGAGCCATCCCCCTTAACCTCATTTATGTCAGAGACCTGGGCTCCATACCACTGGAGTAACCATTTGGAGAAGAGCAGTTCCTCCTGGAAGGGCTGAACCTACACTGATTTTGCTTGAGAAGGACCTTTCAGGATCAATGTGCTCAGACATGGGTTAACTTCAGCATGACCTCAGCCTGTCCTCATGCAGCTCCTTATGGAGGGTTTTGGAGGTATTTTGGACTCCCAAATGCCCAAGCTGGAATTAAATCTACCAGGGCTGAGAACATCAAGGCACTGAGTTGATCCCAAATCATCGCAGTGAATTTGGACTTAATGTGAGTTACTTACATAGAGAAATGTGGATCCCTTTTCAGAGCAGTCAGTGTCCTAATGCACTTGTGAGGTGCAGAAACGGTTTGCTTACTTACTGTGAAAGTATTTTTGTCATACTGAGCACTGTGTCTCTATTACTACTGGTCTGCACAGAAGAGAAACTTGTCCAAAGCTGAGTTTTGTTTTCCTGTTGTTCTGAGATTGAGTTCGCTCATGACCATTGTGCAAAAGTATCTACAGAAGTGTGAGAGAGAGATCTGGATTTAAGAAACTGTATTTTCAGTGCTGTTTTATTCATCCATGTCATTTGGAGAACCACACAGTTGAAAACAAGAGCACAGGAACTTTTACCCACTTATCCATTTTTATTAGTGTTAAGGAATCCAAACAGCCTTTATTAAGAAACAAAATATACACACAGAGTCAGTTTGCTAATACAGAATAATGTTCTGAACCATCTTACCTAGTGATTGTACGTACAGGCAGGCCCTGCCCTAGACCCTTACAACTCCAAGTCCACCAGAAGGTCTCTTGTGTGGATTCTTTGCACTATTGAACAATAACATACATCCCAGGCCACCCTATAAGAAGTGCAGTGATCCATACAGCCTGTGATTCCTCCTGTCAGAAGGTGGCTGTGGACTTCTCTGTAAGCACTGAGACACTGATTGCAATGGGGACTGAAGGGGAATAACTGTTACTGCTTTTGAAGGAATGTGGCTTTTGAAAGGCTTATTTCTTACATGTAAGCTGGGCTGCTGTTGTATTCCCTCAGAAAATACTTCCTGTTGTGGAAGAGAAGCTGAGTGAAGCAACAGGGTCATGGGTGTATTAAACTGGTGAGCACAGTGTGGGATCCTGTCATGAAAGAGCCACGCAGGAACCCAAACCAAGCCATGCCCCTCAGCCTGGAGTAAAGATCCTCACACATACATAACCCCCTTTGCTGTCAGATACATCTTTTACAACCTTGTACTCACCATCAATGGGGCAGGTATGGTTTCACCTACTTGGTGTTTATCTCCACCTCTACTTCTGTATTAAAAATGAATTTGGACTTCAGTGTAGTCAGGTGCCACTAACTCTTGAAGTACACTATGAGGAAAGAGACCTCAACCTAGGGCTCAGAAACTGGCTGTTTGTTCTGAATAACTTTAAATAGCAGTTGCAATGCAGGCAGAAAGGCTTCTTTGGTTGATGCACGGTTGCTTCCATTAGTTTAGTTAACAAAACACTGAAACACCTTAAGTACACCACTATGATCCTCCACAGAAGCATTAAAAGCACTAATTAGGCTTACCTAAGAGGAATGCAATGACTGGTCCCAGCAGCTCTCACACATGCCCTTGGTGCTCCACAACCCTGTGGGGCTGAGGCACTGGAGGGCAGAGGAGGTGCAGAAACCCTGGGGGAGTTGTGCTCTGCTCCCCCTCTGACAGAGAGGGCTGAAGCTGCATCCTGCACATCCAGTGTAAACCATAAAGTATAAAGTTGCAGAGATGGAAGTAAACTTTGTCCTGTCGATTGCTCCTCTACCACTGTGCCCTGTTGGTAGAAGCTGCCATTTCTTCAGATAAGGCATCATTTACATGGCTTCCTATGGTCCAGGTCAAAGTGAAGGGAAAAGCAAGAAAGTGGTATGTTCCAGCGGCTGTCACTGCTTGTCCCTGTTGGCAATTGCTCTCATGAACGCTGCTGTGCAGGCACTAACACTGGAGGGTTCCTCAATTCATGGCTGTTTTCTAGGCTGCAACAGAGTCGGAGCTGATAATTCCTTTTAGCAAAGGGGAGAGTTGCCATACTTGTGAGTGGAGGTTTTTCCTCCACTGTACTTTATCCTAGCACACAATCTCTCTTCAAAGCCAAGTGATTTCCACGTAAGTGAACAAAGACCAAGCTCTAGGTTTCTTTTGGGTGGCAAGTGCAATGACCTTGCATTATCATCGAGCCACTGAGAAGGTTGATTGCACAGGGGGCCTCGTTTGTTTCTTTTTGCTTAAGCTTCCTCTAGTGCTACAGTACTAATAAATTACCCTGGAGAGAAATAAATAAATAGGTTGGCATCTCCCAGACACCACGTTGGAAAGCAGAGGGGCTCAGAAACGCTGCCCCCGTGGTCCTGGGGAGGTACTTGGCACAAATAGTCCCTATCATACAACTGTCTGTACCGGAGCGACGCACTGCGCGGGAGAGCCGGCTCTCTCCGAGGATGAGGTGGAACGGTTGGTGATCTCCCTCTGCAGCTCCTCCACTTTCTTCTGCAGCTCGGCCCTCTTGGCGAGAAGCTCCTTGTAGCGATTGTGGACAGGTTCCTGCAACAAAACGTGCAGCTGAGTGAGGATGATCAGAGGCTGGAGCACCTCTGCTGTGGAGAGAGGGGAGAGTGCTGGGCTTGTTCAGCATGGAGAAGAGAAGGCTCTGGGGGGACCTTAGAGCAGCTCCCAGTGCCTGAAGGGGCCAACAAGAAATCTGGAGAGGGCTTTTTATAGGGGCAGGTAAGGACAGGACAAGGGGGAATGGCTTTAAACTGGAAGAGGGGAGATTGAGGATAGATATGAAGAAGCAGCTCTTCCCTGTGAGGGTGCTGAGGCGCTGGCACAGGGTGCCCAGAGAAGCTGTGGCTGCCCCATCCCTGGCAGTGTTGAAGGCCAGGTTGGACACAGGGGCTTGGAGCAAGCTGCTCCAGTGGAAGGGGACCCTGCCCGTGGCAGGGGTTGGAAGTGGATGAGGTTTAAGGTCCCTTCCAACCCAAACCATGCTGTGATTTCTATAATTTCCCCATATTCTAAGTGAGATTTTCGAGCCTGCTGAGTATCTTCAGCTCCTGCAGATTTCACAAGGCAGCAGCCTCCAGCTCAGCACCCACACCAAGCAGTAGTCAGTGCTGCTGTTTCATTTGCTGGCTATTCATTTAGGCTTTTGGGTTCAGGTTTAAGCAGCACCGTTGTAAGTTTCCACATTAATTCTTGTGCTTCGAAGGTGTGGAACTCCAAACCGACAGCATTAGTACCAGCAGAGAGGGAAATAAAAGACGGATCCTGGGAGGAGGCACACGTACATACCTGGGGTTTCATCCTGGGGTTCCAGCGGATGTAGTAGCCGACCCAGAGCTCGAGGTGGCGCATGCTGGCCACGGGATACAGGACGTGGTTGGAGTAGCTCACGTACAAGGGGTTAGTAAAGTCTTCCAGCTGGCTGTTGATGTAAGACCAAAGCGATACGGTCTTTTTTGGAAGGCTCTGTAAGGGAAGGGGGTGGAAGAGGCTTTATTTCCCCTACAAATCCCAGCGTTTATCTACAGAGTTCAACAGTGTATATACATCTGCCTGTCATTAATACGGAGCCCCTCGCCTTTCTGTGGCTTCAATAATAACCCTGCTCTTTTGATGTGGTCACTGTAGGCGAAGCACACAGGTAGGCAGAGGCACACACGCACCCTGGCACGGGAACAGGCAGTGGGAATTGCCATCGGCACAGCAATGGGATGCTGGCGTTGAGCTCTCGATGCTTTAGTTAAACTTCACTCTTTAAAGTGCTCCTGGGGGATTTGCTCGAGTGTTTAATTGCAAAGAAATAAAGAAAACATTTGACTTAGGCCCTGCTGTAGTGCAATAATTAGGCCTGTGAATAGTCCCGGTGAAACCAGTGTGGAAGTGCTTTCTAGATTAAGTACTTCACTAGGCTGAGGCCTTAAAAGAAACCCAAACCTACGCAGCACAGGGGTGTACTCTGGAAATGACAATTATTCCAGCACTGTGAGCTCTAGAGGAAACAGGGATTCTGATTTCACTACAGTACAATGCTCTCACTACAGTACAACACGGTAACTCTTAAGCTATTTTTCCTTTTTAACTCAAGTGCTATCAGACACAACCACATCAGGTCCAGGCAGCACTGTCCTCAGTGCACCTCTGTGATGTTAGGCTCCAACCTTCTGGTGACAAAATGCTTCATCTTCAGGTCACGACTTTTCCTCCTGATTCCAGACTGGGTCTGAATGTTCCCATCTATATGGTCCTCCCTTGGCAAACAAACCTGGACCAGACTGCAGAGCAGAGCTGTGGCAGGACTTAGAGGCACGTCCTTCCCAATGCTGGCAGCTCTGTCCTCTGCTTCTTGGAAAAACGCAAGCACAGCAAGAGCCAGTTACTTGCTGCAACCTGTGTGTGCAGAATGACAACGCACACTTGGTAGTTAAAAGCAACCTAAAGGCACTACTTCAAGGAAAAAGGAGGACAGAAAGGTATCAGTCTGCAAAGGGGAGGTTACATTAAACTGAACTTCAAAGAAAAACTGCACTTCCAACTGCCTAGGAGACACCAGGAGCTATTCAGCCACCAGTGAGTAGCTGAAAGCCATGCTGAAAGCAGCAGGACTGTCCAGAGGAAAGTGGTAATGCTCCGAAATGTGAAGTCTCCAACAGCAGTTTGTGCAGAGGAAAATACCCCATGTCCCAGCTGTTAAGAAGAGAGCTTGGCATTACCCAGACCTGCAGCTACTGCTGTCTTTGAGCACTGAAACGACTTCTCTAGCATCATCTGGCCTGCTAAAGCAATCACAGTACCAGGCCTTCACCTTGGCGAGAAGCTCTCTTACCTCCTTCACTCTCTGCTGCTCACTGCTGCACAGGAAGGTCCCAAACAAGCAGCTGTACAGGTGGTCCAGGATGGTTATCAGGAAGTACTCGTTGAACTCAAATGCTGTAGGAAACTACAGACAGAACCAGAAAGTTAAGTTGGAATCTTAGAGAGGGAATTGCAAATCACCTTTCTGCCACTTTGTGGTAAGGAGTTGTCCTCTCTTTTTGATTCCTAAACCAGGATTTGTCCCTGTTCCCTGCCTGGCTGGACAGTCAGGATCATATTTGCTCCTCCCAGAAGCAAGAGGAAAACTTTTTCTCTTGGAAAGCTGCTCTACACATGCAGAGAGGAATTTTGAGCAGAAGCCAGGGGTCTGAAGGGTTTGACCGTTGTGTTTATACACACTCAGGGCTGCTTCAAGTCGAAGCCTGCTCTGCTATGCCTGCTCCTCATAACAGCCCATGCAGTGACACTGCGAGCAAAAGGCTGAAGCACATGTGACATAATGCATAAAAAGAACTGGATATTGCCCAGAGCCAAATGGAAATCACGGGTGTGTGTAACACAGCCCTTCCCAGAGTGAACAGCAGGGAGGCATCCTGCAACAGGAGTCAGTGGGAGGAGCAGGTGTATGGGTGGGAGCTGTGTTTGCTGGTGGTGTTCCATGCGGACACAACCAGACCAAAGACAGGCAGAACTGAAGCTCCACGAAGTGTCTGTAAGAACACGTGCAGTGAACCACAAAGATGTGCTGAGGCAATGGGGAGGAGAGCAGGAGGCCTCACAAACCACCCTGCTCTGCCCAGGCTGCCCCAGCCAACATCCTGGCCTCAGAGATGCAGGTCAGGATGCCCGCTTGCAGGAGCAACCCAAGGAGAGCACAATGGGTCTTAAAATCACAGAATGGTTTGGGTTGGAAGAGACATTAAAGCTCATTCAGTTCCAACCCTTGCCATGGGCAGGGACACCTTCCACTAGGGCAGCTTGCTCCAAGCCCTTGTGTCCAACCTGGGCTTGAACACTGCCAGGGATGGGGCAGCCACAGCTTCTCTGGGCAACCTTCTTTTCACAAGCTCACATTTATTATAGCAGCACGCAGGTAAGCAGCACCTGCTAAGTAACAAATCTGATTCAAGCTGACATCGTGGCCTGCCTGTGACCTTGTGCATTCAGGCTCTCCTTAGACTCTCTGCAGGTCAGCCTGTTAACTGTTCCTGTGGCCAGACACCAGCTCTGCAAACGTGTGCCACCCAGAACCTACCTGTCTTGTCATCTGCCAGACACAGTCGATGAACTGGAGGAAGACAGGAGAGCGATCGGCATCTGCATGATTCTTGTCTCCATGGCCAACCCTCTGAAACAGAGCAGGACAGAGAACTGAGTTGCACAGGGAAACTGCTGCGGTCCCCTCTCAGTCACCCACACCTTTACCAACAGCTTTAACAAGGTTCAAATGAATCTCGGTTTTGCTTTGTCCCTATCAGTGTGTAATGGAGTGAAGGCCAGCTACCCCCTTTGTCTTTGAAGTGAAATTTCTTCATGGGGGTATTTCCATGCTAAATGAAAACAGGAGTTGTTTGACCAGCGGCTCCAGATGCTGTGCTGGCACCGGTTCCAGTCAAGAGCTACAGTTCAGGAGGGGAAAAAAATGGGAATGCTTCTTGCTTCAGCTGCAGCTGTCGCCCTGGCTACTGCAGTAGTACAGTGTGCTAGATGTGAGCAGTACCTACAGGCACGGCACGCGGCGGGAACCGTCACACAACACCTCGCAGCTTCCAAGTGCTGTACAAACACTGACCCAGCCCATCTCCCGCCACCTCAGCAGAGGCAGTGATGAAAGCATCCCCAGAAGGAGGCCTCCAGCCCTCACCGTGCTGTGTGGCCAGCACAGGGCTCCTCTCGACTAGCACGGTACACGAGGGGGTGTGCATTACCCAGGAGCCCCGAGTACTGTACAAAGAACACTAAGTAACAGAGATCCCTGCTTCTGAAATACCGGTGTCCCCTCACCAAAGGAAATCACTGTCGTTATCTGCCTCATATAGACAGGGAAGCTAAAATACTCACCATTCAAACACCAGGTAGCAGCTTTGCTGCAGCAAAACTTACTGTCTCAGTTTCTCCACCTTCCTCAAAGCACCTGACTGTGCAACCCACCATTGCATGAGCTGTAAACAGACCTTGCTCTATCCATTGCCAATATTAACAGCCACAAGAGAACAGCTACCAGCAAAACACAACAGGAACAAACACTGAAAGGATTCTACTGAAAGGAGCCTCTCAATTCCCATCAATGCAAACCATAACACACTGCAGCGTCATACACACCCACAAAGCTGCTCTCTGCCAGCTCTAGAGATTCAGAGCAGCCCTGCAGAGAAGGACTTGGGGGTGGTGGTCGATGAGAAAATGAACATGAGCCGGCTGCAGT
>JBCJKH010059646.1:0-14682 GCA_039877255.1 Loriculus beryllinus | reverse complement strand
AACAGGGGAAGTTTAGACTGGATATAAGGAAGAAATTCTTTACTGTGAGGGTGGTGAGGCACTGGAATGGGTTGCCCGGGAAGTTGTGAATGCTCCAACCCTAGCGGTGTTTAAGGCCAGGTTGGACAGAGCCTTGGGTGGCATGGTTTAGTGTGAGATGTCCCTGCCTACGGCAGGGGGTTGGAACTAGATGATCTTAAGGTCCTTTCCAACCATAACTATTCTATGAAATTCTGACTAGATGCAATACCACAAAGGATATGCTTTGCAAGTGCTATACACGACTTCAGTATAACATATCCATCATATGATAACACTTCATGGTACACTTGTGCATGGTATTCGTACTGTAAGCCTTTATACCAAAGCAAACTATGATTAAAAGAAGGCCAAAGAGTGAAAATTGCCCTCTATGCTTAAAAAATGTCCTACTGTATTCATTTTTAATCTAAGAGAGCACTTACCGGTGAAATGACTAAAAGCTCACTACCCATTAAGTCAAACACCCTCACTGTTCCAGTGCTTTCAGCATAAGCAAGTAATGTACAATCACGACTCCATGCCACACGCCTCCACTGAGGGTTAGGATCCTTTGGCACTATGAAAAAGGAAGAAAGTTATTTAAAAGTTAAATATAAATATAACCCCTTGAAAAGAGCAAAAAGTCAACTGCATCAAAAAACACAGGATGCCTAACATCATTACAATGAGAGGAAAAAAAACCATCTCCAACATCCATTATGTCTATCAAACCCACTAATTTTAACTA
Organism: Loriculus beryllinus; assembly: GCA_039877255.1. Taxonomy (NCBI): domain Eukaryota; kingdom Metazoa; phylum Chordata; class Aves; order Psittaciformes; family Psittacidae; genus Loriculus; species Loriculus beryllinus. Next base: position 13,913 of record JBCJKH010059646.1, on the reverse strand, counting down.
CAATTTCATTTCAGATTCAGGTTTTGTATATTCATCACAATGAAAAGAAGAGTAAAGGAACTAGTCACAGTGCAAAATTAAGAGATTCTTTCCGATGCTTTTAAGAAGTTACAACATTATCATTGAAGTAAACTAGCACAGCCACTTAGCAATGTGTTAATAATAAACAATGATGACACTAAGTGATTATGTAGAGATTGCCATATTGTATACCTTGACATTTCCCAACTATGGATCCAAAGTCATCTTTTGCAGACCTGCAAAAAAGACTCATGGATTTAAACGAGAACAGAAAAAGAAAAACCATTCAATATTCCAGAATAAACAGAACACTGTAAGTGCACAATTCAAAGGTCCCCATGTATTTAACTACTTGTTCAAAAAGGTAGGCAAGTAGCCTTCACCCTTAGGCAGCTGCAGTAATTAACAATAGTATTTTAGAAACCTTCCTCTCAATGCATAAATACTACTACTAAATCTCTCAGTAGTAATGCTGTTCAAATAGAATACCAGCATTTCAGAACCTCAGCATGTAACTTTAGGAAAAAAAAACAAAGTCAGTATTCTCTAGGTTCCAATTTCAGAAACAATGCAAGAATATAGTTACACTAATACATATGAAACACAAGATTTATTTTATAGTCTATAAGCTGACATTTATTGTGCTTATACCACTTCTGATTGAACAATTTTCATACACTTGCTTCTTTTACATATAAATAGAAGGTCTGACCTTCCAGCAAATGGATTTTTGTGAAGCAAGTAAACACACTCAATCAAGATCCGCTGTACAGCTAAATGTGTTCTTGAACTGGCAAAGGACAGCTTGTTGTTAGAGAAGAGGAGAAAAAGGGAGATCATCAGTCTTTACAGCAATCCACATAACTTGCAAAATGAAGTGAAGAATTATATATGCCAGCTACTCTATAGAGAAGCAGAATACTAACTCCTTGTCCCATTTATTAGGAGATTTCTAGGGGGAACAGTAAGGCAAAGGTTAGAAAGACCATGATTTGGGTTTAATATTTTGAAGCATCTTGATTGTTTTCTTTCATATCTTGAAAAGAGAGGTACAGATAAATACTTAGCATAAAGCTTATTTATAACATTTATAATTTTGGAGCATCATGAGAGTGGGTGGGAGCTTTTCTGTTGTTTGTTTTTTGTTTTGCTTTGGTTTTTAACAGGGAATGGCCAAGAACTAAGAAGAGAAAGTTTTCTGAACAGTAAGATATTTCAAGATTACTTTCACAAATATGGTTAGCAAATTACTAGAAACACTCTCAGAACTCCACAACTGTGATCATGAAGCAATAGATAACACTAAGTTACCTGATTTCTACACATTGGTCTTGAACAACTGCCAACAATTTACCATTGCTGAAAGAGAAAAATAGAAGTGTGAAAAAAAAAAAAAAATCAAAGTCCAGTCCTTACAGAATGTGCATAAGAGCTCTAGGTCCTTTTCTGCAAGGTTAGATATAAATTTCCTCTTTCATACACAAGAACAAATCTAGAAATACCAATTTTTATTTAAAAAAAAAAAAAAAGCACTGCTATAATAAGATTCTCTTCATGTCACCAAGATGTATCTGCCATTCTCTTCAGTAGCACAAAGAGAATGTAAACAATGTCTAAAATCTTGCTGCAAGGGAGATCAGAAGCCTAAGCTATGTATTGCTTTATCTGGAATAAACAAGTAACACGCTTCCATAAACTACACAGTCTCCTCAGTTACATGTCTCCTGTCTTAGTATTTAACATATAATATCGCAAGTGGCATGCTGTGTAACCAAAGGGATCATTGTTTGCCTCAAAGAATCACCATCTCTCTCAAGAGGACAGAGCTCTTACTTAAGCATTGATCATATTCAGTGATAATACATAGCACACTAAAACATCCCGTACTACCTTCATGCCACTGAACCATTCTTCTTGTACATATTTATGCTTATTTTCAAGAGCCAATGATCTTCCTGGTGCTGCTAAAATTACTCAAACACCTGGTTCTAGCCTTAGATCTCTCACTTCTCTATACATACAATAGCGGATAAGTCTTGAAGGGCATGCATTCACTTTCCTCAAATTTTAAAATAAGCAGTTTATATTACATATTCTGATAAGTTTCAGGTCTTTAACTCATCAAATTCAGGACTTGAGTTTGAGAATGACTGTAACGCAAGCCAATTTACCTCAAAAGCTAGGATATTCTTTAAGTAACCTGGCCTAGTGGAAGGTGTCCCTGCTCATGGCAGGGTTGCTGGAACTAAATGTTCTATAAGGTCCCTTCCAACCCAAACCATTCTATGATTCAGACCTGAATGAGATGCATTAAATGGAGGAAAGCAACATGGAAGCCCCTAGGTAGCAAACTGACCTTTCTTTACCAAGGGTATCTGTGAAAGCCTCCAGCACTTCCCTTGACCAAAAAGAATAATGTTTTTAGCATGATATTAACTCAACATTCTTGCCAGAGGGAGGAGGAAAGGAAACATTAATACATTCACTACCACCAAAAATTGAAAAGCATGTAAGCTGATTACCTTGCAAGTACTAGGTGCCAGCTGATCTGCTTATTAACTAGACGAACCAGTCCAGTGGGCAAAGAAAACTTTGCAGGGCTGAAATTACAAAAAAAATAAGCAAAATCAGAACTACACATAACAAAAGCAGTACCTGAGATACAGAATATTCTAAAAAAATATTCAGTTTTACTTCCATTAAGAATAGCTTCCCATCAAATAAAAAAAAAAAAAAACCTGTATTACCAAATGAAAATTTTAAGCACTACTTTCATCAAACCTACCTGTACCAGATGTACTGAAGCAAAAACAATGCAGGACCTGCAATGGAAAAAAAGAGGCAAAAATTACATCTCTAGCAGCTTTAAACATTCTCCAGCTTACTGCAGAGTTTCAGAAATTTGCACAAAAGAAAAATGTTTTAACAGAATAATCTATTCTTGGCCAATGAATTCTTATATTACAGTAAATGCAAATGGCAGACCTAAAAAAAATCACTACCTGCTTCCGGAAAGTCTAAGAGAAAATGCAGTTCAGTTACTGCATGAACCAAGTGTTGAACAGCAATGAAATACAATCAGAATGTAAATGTTCCTTATAGAACTAACTAGCAAACAGCCCAACGCAAGCACTTTTCAGGGGGAAAAAACAAAGAAAAAAAAAACAGAAAAAACCCACCCTGAAAAATATTTTGCGAAACACAACAGAGCTTCTACACTTCTTAGCTAAACACTCAGTTTATTAGTTTGCCCCAGTAAGTTACTGGAGACAAGAAAGCTCACAAAAATGACATAAAAATAACACAGTAATATTGATAATCAGAAAACAGCTTCCTGGAAACACATGCTGCACTTCATTTCTACTACACGCACCACCTTAAAAAGCAGCAGTTGTAAATTTTGCAAGCAATCCACATTCTCACAAGCCATAAACATAAGACCAAGTCATATTTACCTGTAACTGCTCTAGTGATGATAAACGATGCACCATGTTTTCTATTGCCTCTTGGCTGCAATTAAAACAATAATGGTCAAACATTGTTATACGTTTTAATTTAAATACAACATTCATGCATATATTCACTTACCAAACTTAAGTTGCCTGCTAGCCTGCAAACTCTTTTTTGTATTTTCCATTATTTGCAACTTCACATAGTAATTTAACTGCATAAGCTAAAAAAGGCTATAAAGCCAAATATTTTAAGTGCCAAAATGTAATAAACAAAATGTATTACAGATTGTCTATTGATTCAGCTTTGCCTTGATCTCTGAGTAGTAACAAAAGACATTGATTTCTGATTATGTTCCCCTGCAAGGTATATAAATCATTCTTTCTGTGCCAAAGTGAATGCCAGATTGATCTGTAAGGCCCAGAAACTGAAGCAACTGGCATTCTTCATACTATCCTAATATATAACTGCTAAGCTACATAAAGACTGCTCATGCAAGTTTCAGAATTATTAAGAAAAAAACAGAACTCCTGAAGAAATACTCTTTTTATATCAGTTGGTACTTGATAAGACAGCCATTTGAATGACCAGCTTTACTCCGTAACATCTTACATAGCCTTTCTAGCAGTCCTGCTCCTCTTAAGGCAGAGGGAACTATGCTCACTGTACAAATGAAAGCATTCTCCAAACACAAAGAAATATAAAACAGCATATGCCATATAGTCTTGGCTATAAGAAGAGGTAAAATTATTTGCCAATTAGAAAGTAGGAAAAAGGTACTAAACAGAAGACAAGAAAGATAACTGATAAGGAAAGTAAATATTCAAAATAAGCAGTCAAGCCTATTTCACCTTTCCAGTGAAAACACTACGGCACCACAAACTGAACAATAAAGTAATGAATTAATTTCCTCTTGAGTACAGAATACATAGAGCAAATCATTACTTATTAACTGAAATACTCAGACCTCTCATTCCAAATTATAGAGCAGCAAACATTGACACTGAAAGACACAAAAAATTATCAAACTTCTGGAGTATGTCCATGTTAAATATATATATATATATATATACACACATGCACTCCCAAATTTAAGTTACTCAAGTAAAGATTAGCAATTTTCCATGCCAAGTTTACCATCCAGAAATAGTCTTTCAAATAATGAGGCTGTCATCTCACAGCACATAAGAAACCAACACAACTGTACTGATAATATTTCAAATTCAGGTTGATAAACCAGGGTATAATAAGGCATTACAGTAAAATAAATGAGAGTATAAATTATTTCTATCATCATAGTACCTTGGGGACAGCTTCAGTTTCCTAGGGAAAGTTAAAAGCAGAGCTTGTTAAAACTTTTGGATTTAAGAAAAGCTCCCAGTATAAAAACCATTTTAAAAAATTGCTTATATCTCTTCACATTTTTTCTGAATATTCTTAAGTGTCCACTTCTGAGCCTAAACTATAGGCTCCTACCCCACGCACTTTAAACCCTTCACAAAGCTGATTTACCCCAAAGACCTAAATTTCACTTTTTATAGTGTATTCTCAGCACCTCAGCAACAACAATTGCTATTTTCTTAACGCATTCCCATTTGCAAAAACAACTTCAAGCTCTCCTTTGCTAAAGCATTCCAGAAATAAAACCTAAGTAATTTCCCTGCTGACAAGCCACCCACTAAGTTTTGGATTTTGGTGCACACCCAGCAAACTTATGAGGAGGTGGGGAAGGAAGAGAGTGTTGGTAAAAGCTCAAAACATTAGATGGCAATGAAAAAAACCCACAGAATCAAGTGATATGTTTGATACATTTCAGGAAATATATAGTACTTGTCTACTGGAAAAAAGTTCAGTCTGTCTGTATTGCCTGAACAACTCCATGAGTCCTCCCTACACCTCCACAACCACTACGTCATTCTTTATTTTCACTGATCAGCTACTCAGTAATTCCTTTTGTTCTCATTATTCTCGTTCCCAAACTATGCATTGTACACAACTGCATCACTACACCAAATACAGGCTGCTTGATTCCTACACTATCTCTTCTATGTCATTGCATGAGTCCTATCTTACAACTAGCTTATTCCCCACCCTCACCTTCACTGCCCTGCCCTCAGACTTGGGAAATTCAATTCAGGTGAATGAGAATATTAACAGGAACAAAAATTAAAGCTAATTTGGGGGTACATCTTAAGAAAGCCATGCCAGTTTTATCAGTGTCTTGAATGTAACAAAACTTCACGTTTACCAAAGACATCATTTTCCCATCGTCATAATCACAGTTTTAAGCGCCCAGCACTCTGCAACTAAAAATTAATCATCCCAAATGACATAACAGAAACATAAAACAAAGTCAATAGACACCAGTGAAAAGTTTTTTTAAGGCCTTGCTCTGTATCCTAGACTACTGCATAGAAAGATATTTAATTTCATTTCCTACTGCAGCATTCAGCTTCCTTTCCCCTTCTGCTGTACCTCACCTCACTCATTCCAAACCATTCAGCTTTATAAGAACTAAGGCAGGAAATGTTTTGTGTCTTTTTCTGAAACGTCATTAAATCAGGATTAAAAGAGACAAATGTTCTAAAGGAAAAGTCACAGTCACCTAAATAACACCATTTTTTAAAGCCCCTTAAAGCAAAAACTGAATCATGTTGGCAAAATAATTTGTTTGCCTATGTATGTCAGCATAAAATCCATTTCCCACTAAAACTGTAAAAGGAGTATTAGAAGTGTCCCTTGGCTACTGACAGTCTCCAAGATTGCGTAAATGCAAACAAGTATAGAGAGGGATCTACTTTTCCTCACACAAGGTAAGCTCGATAAAGGCCATGTATCTACCAGAACAGCTGCCACTGCTCTTAGTACAATTGTTTCTGAAAATAAGACCAGGATTTCATTACAGCTTCCCTCCTATCAACTCAGTAGTAAAAACAAGTATACATCATTCACAGTTAATGAGCAGAGAAGACCCAAAGCACCCCAGGCGGCACAAACCAAGGTGACGAGGCGGAAATTAAGTGACACCAAGCCATGTCAGGAACGGGATGACCGTTTCCTGCGATCACCACTGCTGTACTGCCCGCTCTTGTGCCCATCAGGAGAGGGCAGCCCAGTGAACCTCCCTGGAGACAACAGTCCGTCCCCGGGTCCTCCATGGCCGGCGGCCTCCCCCAGCTACGGGCTGCCCCGCCACGGGTCAACAGGGTGCATCCCCTCCCGCGCCGACGTGGCCGGTCAACACCCAGCACCCGGCCATGCAGCGGCGACACGCACCTGCACCTCGGTCTCTGGAGGCCACTCGGTGTTAACCAGCAGGTCGTACAGAATATTCTCCTCCTCGTCCTCCTCACCAGCACCAGCCATCCCCTTCCCTCTCGGCGCCAATTCTCCGCACTCCCCGCCGCCAACGGCGGCGGCCATGCTGGCCTGTCCCCACCCACCCAGCGCAACAGCGGCGACGGTGCCCGGCGAAGGCCAAACTAGTTAGACCGGGCTGTTCAGTGCGGTCCGTAGTATTTAATTATCCCAGCGCTGCCGCCGGCTGCGACTCATCTCGTCGCGAGTCCTTCTCCTTCCCTGCCCTACGGGCTTTGAGCCCTGAAAAGGGGACCTTGAAGCTGAGGGCAAGGGAGCGAGGCTCAAGAGCCTTCCCCTCCTCAGTGAGGGCTGAAGGGTAGCAGCTGCATCTGCAGAAACACAGAATCATACATGCAGCACCTTTGAAAAGACTTTTAAAATCATCGAGTCCAACCATTAACCCAGCACTGGCAAGTCCACCATGTCACTAAGGGCCTCCTCTACATGGTTTTCGAACACTTCCAGATATGATGATTCCACCACTTTACTGGGCGGCCTGTTCCAATGACTGAGCACCCTCTCAGTGAAAAAAATTTTTCCTAATATCCAATCTAAACCTCCCCTGGTGCAGCTTGAGCCCATTACCTCTTGTCCTATTGCTTGTTAGTTGGGAGAAGAAACCAACTCCCACTTCTCTCCATCCTCCTTTCATGTAGTTGTGTGGAGGGATAAGGTTCCCCCTGAGCCTTCTCTTCTCCAAACTAAACAACCCCAGTTCCCTCAGCTGTTCCTCCTCAGACTTGTGCTCCAGTCCCTTCACCAGCTTAGTTTCCCTTCTCTGGGCATACTACAGCAACTTGGCACTTCTCCTGTAGATCATTGATAAAGATATTAAACAATACTAGCCCTAATACCGAGCCCTGAGGGACACCACCAGTGACCAGTCACCAACAAGATGTGACACCATTTACCACCACTCTTGCCATCCAGCCAGTATCCAATCCAGCGAAGAATATACCTCTCCATGACATGAGCAGCCAGTTTGTCCAGGAGAATGCTGTGATAGTTACACTGTCTGTCCCTCATCAACCAGATATGTCATCTTGTCATAGAAAGAGATCAGGATGATCAAGCAGGCCCTGCCCTTCACAAACCCAGGCTGACTGGGCCTGATCCCTGTTTTCCCACACGTGCTTTGTAATCTTACTTAGGATCATCTGCTCCATGACCTTCCCCAGTGCAAACACACATTTTGTGTTTAAAACGTAAGTTATGCTGGGTGCAAACCTGACTGCCTTTCCTGACTTCACTGCCTCAAGCCACAGCTACGAGGCCCAGCACCACAGACATAGACTCACAGAATCAACTGGTTGGAAAAGACCGGTAAGATCATCAGGTCATGCTCAAGCTTTGATTTGCAGGGGAGAAAAATACACCGGTCTTGCAGAAAACTGATAAAATCGTGAGCGGGTGACCACAGTGGACCCTAAAAACCCGGAAACATAACAAAAGTAATTCCTCTTTCGGTTCTGCCCTTGCTGTATTGTGTAGCCTGTGCCCAAGGGCGCACAAAGGGCCGGAACGCCCAGCGCTCTGGCTTTTCCTCCCGCACGGCGCCATAAAGCCGCGGACGCGCTGGGCGCCTGCGTGCTGGTGGTTGTGGGGTTTGTCGCTGTGTGAAGATGGCGGCGTTTTCGGGTATGTGGTGCCGGGGCGGACTGGGGGTGTCGGCTTTGCGGCCGGCAGCAAAGCACAGGGAGAGCTCTCTCGATTCTGGACGTGCCGGCGCCTTTCGAGCCTGGCGGCTCAGGATCTTGCCGCGGCGGACGGGCCCTACCAGCGCAGCACGCAGCTTGTGGGGCCTGCCCCGGTGTGATTTACCACGTAGCAGGCTTAAAGTCGGGAGTGGGGAGATGTACATGATCTTGCCTGCTCTTCGTCCTTTCGGAGGCCTTCCGAAGCAGTTATCTAATGGGTTTGCGAGTTTTAATATGTATGTGTGCATGCATTTGCAAATGATACTGCTGAAATGTTAAGCTTTCTCCTCAGGCCTACTGGTTCCTGTAACAGGAGTAGCATCATAACTGGCTAATACCTGAATTTTATAGAAGTAGCAATATAAACTGCAATCTAAAACCTTAATGTTAAAGATGGGAACATAACTGTTTGTGTATCCCCCACTCCCCGCACATTTATTCAGACATACACAACTGGTCAACATTAGAGTGCTGTAAAGTTTTAATGTATGTGAGGTTTTTAATTTGTTTCTTTTAATTAAGTTCAGTGCCATTGTTTGATCAAAACCAAAAAAGTATTTGAATTGCACTATATGAGCTGGAAGATATTGAAAATGGAGGAAAAAATAATGTAGGGATTTATGTATAATTTTTAGTCAATAGCTACTTTTTACTGCTATTGCAATACTTGTTGCTTATGTGGATCATACAGTTTTGTAGGAGCATAGGCTAACACTTGAAAATATTAAAGCTTCCTGCAATCGTGTTAGAAATAAAATGTGTTTCTTATAACATATGTGTTATAGCAAATGAACAATTTTTTACTACATCCATCCATATATCTCAGTAGGTCTTTCGGTATATGTGAAAGCCAGAATGTGGCAGTGTGTAAAAGCTTCCTTTAGAAAGCTGCATACTTGTATTTAAATTGACTTAAGTAACTCTGTGCATCTGAAAAGATAACTAGCAGTTAAATTCTTATTTTGATGGTATAATTGTTTGGGTTGGTCAAGATCTATTTTACTCTTGCCCTTATTGCAAGAGTATTTCCTTCTTAAATAATAGATTTTGTTTATCACAATCAAACATTGTTATTCTGTGGCTTCATATTTAACTTGTGTCTGCGATATGACCATCAGACCTTAATATGGGTTTGCCAGAAGAGGCGAATCGAAGGAAAAAAAACTTTCAAAATCAAAGCGTTATCTAGTTAATATATGTGCTGTAAGTGTGTAAGGCAAGATTTAATAAAATCTGAGCATCTAAAACTTCAGTCCTTATACAGTACAGATTTTTCCTTTTTTTTGGGGGGGAGGTCTTTTTTTTTTTTCCTTCCCCCCCCCCCGTTTGCATCTCAGCTATGGAGACAGTCAGGATATTTGTGATTAACAATGTCGTCTCTGCTGTCTGCATAGGCAGTTTCCTTAAATGTGCAAAGATAAGTACTGTGCCCTTGAAATGGTACTCAGTTCCAGTGTGTTTGCTTTGCTGCTTTGTCAGCACCTGCCGCTGTGCTGAGTATATGCCTGACTTAACTCTGTTATAAGTGGGGAAACTGTCAAAACTGTATGTGAGGAAGGAATAATGTTTCTTTTCTATCACTTGGAGTTCTGTAGAGAAGGTTGCATATGCTGAGGTTTTTTGGTTGGTTGGTTGGGGTTTTATATTACTTTTGTCTGTAGTTGGAACTCTTTTGACACTTGGAAATCTTTTAGGCTATGTTGAGTAAATAGCACTGCTTGTTCCTTTTTTCCTGTACAGAAATGGGTGTTATGCCAGAGATAGCTCAAGCAGTGGAGGAGATGGACTGGCTGTAAGTAGAAATGCATTTGGGCCTTGCAAAATCTCACTTCCTTTCAGTGTAATATGACATGCATCTTAAAATAGCTCTGCTGTCACATTAAACAAAGCAGATAAGTGTTTTCCTTTTAACTGTCATTGCATCTTAAGCACTTTTTTTAGTGCGAATGGCTGAAGAACACAAATTGTGACTGCAGTGGTAACAGTTAAACTTGGCAAAGCAAAGCATGACTGCTTATACTTCAGTGTCATTTGTTTGATAAAAGCCTCTTTGCTTCTGCCTCTGTGCTTCTAGTTTATCTATTATGTTTATTATGTATTGTGGGATTATTGGATGTAATGTTGTGATATAATTGATGCTAGTTTCTTAAATGTTTTCCAGAGTGTTGCCTGAATTTGTGTTCTTTGAAGTTGATGCTTCGTGTCATTCTTATACGAAAATAATTCTTCCTGGCTTTAGTTACTGGTTTGGCTAACATATTTGACTTCAGAGCTTGTTTTGAATTGTCATTCAGAATTTTATCAGTATGCAAATCTTAGCATATATAGTTTTCCAGTTCTGAATAGCAATTTTGTAAATAAAGACTGTGTAAGTGGCTTTAAAAGGGAAGCATAGTGACGCAAGATGTAGCCTTGTTGAGGTGTGGCTGAATCCACTGCATTCACTGGTCTCTTTCTGTCAGAGTACCTCTCCTTATAAATGGAATCTATTTCACTTCCTTAGCTGCAAGCCAGGAAGAATAACATTTACCTGTTAATTTCCATCTTGTAGGTGACCATGGTGAGTGCCTATATAAGCAAAAATCCTTTCTCTACTGGTAACATCAATTTGTGTTAATGTGTTCTTTCCTGCAGTCTTCCTACAGATATCCAGGCAGAATCCATCCCCCTGATCTTGGGAGGTGGTGATGTACTTATGGTATGTATGTGGGATAGCCCAGTTTCTAGAAAGCCTGTGTGTTTCACTTGTTGTTTGCTTAGCAATTCCATTCTTTCCAGAAAGGTCCGTAGCTAGTCTAGGTTTACTATCCTTCTTCGGTAGAAAATATATATATATTATTTAGCTAGAAACCTTTTTTGAGCTCCTGATGTGTTTCCAGCTGTTCTTGCAGATGGGATTTATTATTTTTAGGCTTTATTTTTTGACTACTTGGCAGGCATGGCCACATGAATGAGAGCAATTTGATTTCATCTGCTCTCCATTTTGTTTTAAATATCTTGACATAGATTTGCATGGAACATGAGTGTTACTGCCTAAACAAATGCACCATTATTGTAACTTTGAAAATGGCAGATTACTATGCTTTGTTAATCATATCTTTGGTAGATCTCCATGTTCTTGATTCCATAACTAAATAGCAGTTCCTATAATCTTCTGTAGTGCTTCCAGAAATCAGACATACATAGATAGTTTTTCTGGTGGACTCTGCTTTTGTTAAAAATTTTTGAAGTGTATTGTAAAGCTTTTCTGTATTTAATATTCATCTTTAATTAGTGTGAAACAATAGCCTTACTCTCTAGGATTTTCTGTGTGATGCCAAAGTAACAGTAAACTTAGTTTATTGAAATAAAGCTGTAGAACAGTCCTTCTAGTCCAAGTTTTAACTCTGGTTAAACTCTTAATATTTTCTTCCTATAGGCTGCTGAAACAGGGAGTGGAAAAACTGGTGTAAGTAATCAAATTTAAATTAGCAGAAAATATTTTAAGTGGTGAGAGGTGGTATGTTTGTGCATGTGTAAATACAAAGAGAGCATGCATATATGTGTTTATGTATTTAAGCAGTATTAATAGTCTTTACAAACATGTAGGCATGTTTTAAAGTGTTTCTACCTATGAGTACTGTACTTGAAAACTAGACTGACTATATATCTTCAAATATCTGTAAAAATTGTGGAATGAAAATAGTTTTCCATTTTAGGCTTTTAGCATTCCAGTTATCCAGATTGTTTACGAAACACTGAAGGACCAGATGGAAGGCAAGAAAGGGAAAGCAACTATTAAAACTGGTGGGGCAGGTAAGATTTCATATGTCACACTCCTCAAGTTTGGAGCACTGTTATTTTATGTCAATTGTATTGCCTCTTAAATTAAAGTTAACCTAACTTGCCATTAGATAAGTGTTTTTTCTGTAATTTGGCATAATATAGATAGAATATCATCACCCCTGACTTTAAAACAGCAAACATAAATTTACTGGTGGAGTCACAGAAAGAAACAGGACCCTGCAGAGAAGGACTTGGGGGTGTTGGTTGATGAGAAACTTAACATGAGCCAGCAGCGTGCGCTCATGGCCCAGAAAGTCAACTCTGTCCTGGGCTGCATCAAAAGAAGTTTCCTTAGTAATCCTAATTGAAATGGTATCTAGTATTAAAAAAAAAAGAAATCTTTATATTGTGGAACCTGTAGGTTTCATTGCAACGTATTATTTAGTATATGAAAAATAAAGTCAGAAACTTTGTGTGTATGTGTATCTTAGCTCTTTATTAGTGACATATTAACTGATACTGTGAAAAATAAATTAATGTAAAATTGAAACAGAAATAGCAAATATATGTGGGATTTATTGCTCTTAATGTAGTCTTAGTTATTTTCTAGCTGGATTTGATTATGATTATGTAGAACTCTGGTTTACTTCTTAAATATCTTAATTTCCAGTAGTCTTTTTAAATAACTTAATCTGTGCTAAACATTCATGGAACACCTTTGCATTTTGCATCTGTGTTTCTCCTTCAAGCTGTAAGCATTCATGTTCACCTCAGCATTTAAACAAAGATGTGTCCCCATAAAATTAAGTCAGACCCTATAGAGCCAATGTGAACTTCAGATTTGAGTATTCCAGGCTTAGCTTGTTGGTTTAATGCATTTTCGTTGGGTTTTTTTTTTTTCTGTCTTCCAAACTTAGTGCTCAATAAATGGCAAATGAACCCATATGATCGAGGATCAGCTTTTGGTGAGTTGTCCCAGAGTTCACTTAGTAATGCTCATTTGATGGAAAAATAAACTAGAACAAAGTATGCATGAAAATTTCTTTTAAAAGCAGTTAGAGGGAATTTCTTTAACTGAAACTGTTGTGTAATTTTCAGCAATTGGATCAGATGGTCTGTGTTGTCAAAGCAGAGAAATAAAAGAATGGCATGGATGCAGAGCAACTAGAGGTGTGACTAAAGGTAGGTATAAAAAGAAGTGTCAGCTGATACAACCTGATTTTCACCTGTTGTAAATGTAGGTGGTTGCATATAAAACTTAATATCCATCTGAGCAAATGCGCCATTACTCAATCTATTGCTGGCAGGAGACTTTGGGATGACAAATACATACCTTGTTTTGTAAATTACCTTTTTCCTTATATGGGATTGAGTTAGAGGAGACAATCATAACTAATATTCATTAGAATGCAGTTTACTAAAGTGTTACTAATAGGAAAATAGCTACTCATCGGTACTTTCAGTTGTTTCCTTGAACACTTCACAGACACCTACATGCACAAATTTCATGGTTATATGGTTGTAGCAACAGTTGAGAAACCAACCTTACCTATTTACTTGTAAGTATAGTCATGCTGATACTCCTTACCTATTTACTTGTAAGTATAGTCATGCTGATAC
>JBCJKH010059645.1:13411-24326 GCA_039877255.1 Loriculus beryllinus | reverse complement strand
ATGTATGAAAGTCTACCTGAGCTCTGCCACCAAAGCAAACAGGCTTGAGACTACTTCTCTGCTCTGCCTTCCAGGCTGCCTTTGTCCCAGGGATGCTGCTAGGCACGGAAATGGCAAAGTGCCATAAGCATATGTGCTTCCAAGTAGCAAGTCTTGCCGAAGGGAAACCCCAGTGAGACACAAAATACCTCCTGCTCCAGTCAGGTTTCTGCGCTGAGGGCCCTTTTTGTCCACATTTGTTTTCTTTTTAGCTCTCGGAGTGTAATACCTGCCCCTGTTTTCTCTGCTGTCAGCCAAGTTGAGTATTTTTAACACCTCACTTTGCTAGCCTCATACGTTCAATCATTAGCATTGTCCAGGAACATGTCTTTAAGATAAAAACTTGCTAAGCAGTTCCACCTGGGTTATTGGTTAGAAAACAATGAAAATGTATTCTGTATCTCTTTTGTCAGTGTACACATAGTACTTCAATGCATCAGAAAAGCACTGGCAGTGTCCCAGGTAACACTGGCAGCACACCATCATTTTACACAGTGATCTGGTTAATGGGTCCATTTTTATACTCCAAAGTAGTGCTCTGAAATATTCAAAATGTAATATTAGACCAGACAAAGAAAGGAGTTGACGAACACCTTATCTGACGACAGCTATCCATCTGGAAATCTGGCAATCATTGTTGTACAGAAGAAAAAATGTCGTGTTTGCATCGTACAGGAAGACAAGCCAAGTTACGCTGAAATACAAGCAATATTTAAGTCTGATGGCAGAAGTACTTGCTATTACCCAAATGGAACTGTGTGGTATGTTTAAGTTGGTCAGAGCAGTTTTGCTCTCCACTGTGCTTTTTAAATTGCAAAGGTCATAAAGGGTATTTTTAAGAGCATTCAAAACTTAAAAAACAAGTATAACAGCTCGAGGGCCTGCTTCAGGTGTCTCTCAGAGGGGCAGGGCCACCCCAGCTGAGAGGGAGGGGCTTGACCCCAAACCAGCTGTGCCTCAGTCCTGTCCCTCTGTGGAAGTTGCTGTGGGAGCTGCAAGGTTCAGAGCTTTTTCTTCTCTTTTAGGATATACATGAACATTCAGGGAGGGCAGTATCTGGACCAAGCAGGCAGCAGGGTGAGGAGGTGGACATGGCCAAACAGCGTTCTGTCACCAGGACCCCATGTTCCACTGAAACCCATCTTCATTTCCCTCAACCGGCACGTGGGGGTCAGGATCCTGGGCCAGGATAAGATTGCTGTTTCCTTCCTTGCCATGGGGCAACAAGCAAAATTCAACGTGGGAACCAAAGTGCAGGTATTTCTGAAGCGCACAGGTAGCTCCACACAAGGTTGCTTTCCACCAAAGCAGCAGGGCAGCCAGGGAAGCTCCCATCTATGGGGAAGCACGCTTATTCCACAGTGTGTGCTCCTTATGTTGCCCCATGGTCCTGCCCCCCAAAACAGCAAAGAGTGGAGGTGTACCTGTGCTCAGGCCCATGCAGACAGGGGGCTCATAAGCCCTTGCAGCCCTGACGCTATGTAAGGGGCTGGAGAGTGCAGGAAGCACTTCCAGGTAGGTCCCCACTGTCCTGCCTGCATCCCTGAGGGTCACCCTGGCTCTGCTATGTTGAGAAGAGCTGTGATCCCTGAGGGCAGGTGTGCGGCAGCTCCCTTCCTCCACGGGTTCCTGCCACAGGGGCAGGTTTGTCTCCTGGGGAAAGACCAAAACCCTGAAGCCCTGTCCCGTGCTGCTGCAGGGCTGACACCACTCACCTCTGCTCCCCAGGTCAGCGATGTCAGCCAGCTGCCTCCCCCTGCCCCGCTGAGTGAAGATGAGCTCCTGCTGCTTGCCTTCAGGGTGAGGATCCTGCAGCTCTTCGATAGACTGCGTGGGTGCTTAAACTTTCCTTCTAGTGAGCAATGGGACAAACTGAAGCCTCCAGCATACCTTATCACACAGACTTTGAAGATCTTACAGCTTTGCACAAGTTCTGACATAAGCGATGAGCTACGCAGCTCAGTCAGGGCAATAATAAATGCTGAAGTCTGACCAGCAAGTGTAGTGTGAAAGCAAATCAAGCTGGAGATGCTCCCTGACACTGCAGCATCTGCACACACTCAATGAAGTTTTGCCTGCAGTCCCACCCTGATGTCACACAGTGCAAAGGGCAGCCCATGGCCATTCTGCATGGCCCCTCTCCTGGGGCCTTCCCACCTCAAGGTGAGCTGACCAGTTGTTTCAGCCCATGGATGTGGCACAAAGATAAAATCCAATAGAGCACAGGTAAGTTATAGCCTGTGACAGGTAGATGTTTGCTCAGAAGTGACCCACACAGGCATTGCTCTGCAGTCAGTGCTTCTGCCAAGGACATGGCACCAGTGGGATGCCCAGACTTCCCTGGCGCAAGCACTGGATGGCAGCTCAGCCTGCTGCAGGTACAAGACACAGTGGTGCCCCATGCACAGAGAGGCACAAAAGCAGTTTGTCCAAAGCAATCAAAGGTCATTGTCTTGGCAACATGTGCCTGAGTGCCAGGGATAGGAAGCTGTTAATGAGCACAGCAGAGAGCATGGACCAGCCGCAGCCTCTTGGCAGCAGCTCAACCAACCAAGGCAGGGGGAAGGCTCTGCTGCAGTGGACGCCCTGTGCTTCTTTCCCACCATGTGCCCAGTGGCTGTGAGCAGAATGAGCAGACGTGGGGGAGCATAGACCCCTCATGAAATGGTTACCACAGGCTGGCCCCTGCCCCAGCTCCAAGTAGTTGGGATGTTTGAGGGAGGTGCAGTGCCACAGAATATGTGCTGCTCCTGGCAGGACACTGCGCCGGGCACCACAGAGCCAACAGCCCAGGCTGCCGTGTACAGCATCCGACACGGGGACCCCTCTCATGGACAGGGGCATGTGGGAACGGGGAATGTCAAAGGAACACCTCCTCCAGTGCAGAAAACCTTGAAGGCCAATCTGCCAAGGCCATGGGAGATCAGGGCACATTGGAGACACCAGGGGAGCAGGGTGATGCTGGAAGAGGGGTTCCTGACTGTCCTGCCTTTTACATGTTCTCCAAACACATGTAAAATGAGCTTTTACTCAACCACAACACCAGTAGGAAGTTGCACAGTAAATGACTCAAAAAACAATTTCCAATTTATGTCAAATTAGGCTCTGGATAAATATACTATTCTAAATATACAGATTGGGAATTTAAGTCTACCGAATTTAAGTCTACCAGACCAAGACAGATATTACTTGCTACTTCATGTTCATGACCAGCATATAAGCTGTATTAATAGCACTGCTAACACCATATGGAAGGGACTCGCACCATGCCACCATAGCCAGGCAGCCACACACAGTGCCTGCCAGCCTCCATCACCTTGAGAAACACCCTGTCCCCAGGAGAGGGGCAGTGGTGGGACTGCTCCTTTATGCACACGACGACTCACCCTGGTCTCATCTGGCTGTGCCAGGCCTGGGAAAGGGCAGAATCTCAACCTTCATCAAAATAACCAGGGTTCAGATCCACACCAAAGCCTGTAACGCACCTCACTGGTAAAAACTGCCTTCTACAATTACTGGAGGCGACATTAGCACACGTGCACCCCCAGCTGCCCTCACCTTCCCATGCCCAGGCACTTCCAGCCTTCCCCAGTAATGGAGCAAGGGACCAACCTCCTGTGCCACTGGGCCCAGCCAGAGCAGCATCCTGTGCCACTCTGCCCATCCCCTGTGGATCACTGCAGGCTCAGTTGCAATGGCTTGGGTGACAATCTCTGATTAACCATCTTCTAGATTCTGTATCTTTGATTTAGAAAGATGAAAAACACACCTGGGAGTTTAATTTAGACCTGCTATGCCATTTTAAGTCAACTTTCTAGCAGGACTGCATCTGATTTATGCCAGCGTGAGCTGAGATGTGAGCACAGATCTCTGCTATAAATGACTTACCTGTAACATCCAGTTTTTCTATACTCGCAGTGAGGGGGAAATGAGACCCATTTTTTGTCCTCTAGTCTGCATCCAGACCTGTATCATCTACCCTTGTATGTAACAAGCCAAGATCAACAAGCTTGATCC
This sequence comes from Loriculus beryllinus, assembly GCA_039877255.1. Taxonomy (NCBI): domain Eukaryota; kingdom Metazoa; phylum Chordata; class Aves; order Psittaciformes; family Psittacidae; genus Loriculus; species Loriculus beryllinus. The sequence goes on along the minus strand of JBCJKH010059645.1, from coordinate 20,270 downwards.
CCTCAGATCTATTATTCAATACCCACTTTACACATGGATGAAAGCAGTTAAGTGGTCACACAAAGCTGATTTAGATAAATGTGTCTTTACACCTTCATTTTAAAATCACAAGGTAGCACTGTATAGGAAGGAAGAGCAAATAGCTGCAATGTCACCACCAGGACAACATGAAGGCACCTGGGCACCCCGCTGCCCCACAGCAATGCTGGCAGTTGGACCCTCCTCCACAAAGACACGCATTTAGGAAGATGGTGCAAGGAGGAGAAACCTTTGCAGCATTGCTGAACACACAGAATGTTGCGGAGAGCCCCGCACTGAGTATTTCTGGAGGCTGGGAGAGCACTGAACAGGAGCAGTGTACACTCACCCAGGTCTGCCCTCCCAGGCACTGCTCACAGCAGGCTTCCAGGCTGCAGCTGCCTGTCAGCCAAAACTGCCCAGCTGGGCTTAAGCCTGATCTCAGGAAACACTAATTTCACACTGGAACCAGTTCGCCTGGTTAAAACACCACATGCAGTCACCAGTTAAGTGTCTGGCAACAGGTTTACCAGAAGGCTGGCAGGAATTGCTGCCTCCAGTGACTGTCAAGGTTCTGTAAGTCCCATTTTACTGTTCCATTTTTACTAAGTGCTCTATGAATGGCAATCGTGGGCCTTGATCCAGCCCATACATCCAAGTCTGCGCTACCCACCCAACAGCCCAGAGCAGTTACAGATACAACCAAAACACTGCCCAGTCTGCGACACCACCCCACACCAAAAAAGCTTCTGCTGCATTGGAGGGACATCAGCAAAGGTTCTCACACACTTGAATACTCATGCACTGACAAAACACCTACCCAGGTGGGAGGGAAGAGACAACCGCAGGCAGCAAGCAGAAGGTGAGCAATTATCATCACTACAGTGACATTGAGAACAGCTCATGGAAAATCTTAACCTAGCAACGCATCCGTGCACTTATTTGCTTTCTGCCTAATTATTTCCCAGAAGTGCATAATTAGTGAGAAACTAAAACTCTATCCACACGAGAGAAATTTTGGTTTATCTATTTCAGAAGAGAAGTCACAAATTATCTGAAGGGATGATTTCATTAAAGTCAAGCAGAGTGGCCTAGGCCGCCTCAGCAGCTCCAATGAGTAACACCTCTGTAACTGGCATGGACTCCTCTCCCAGCTGGGTGGACAGAGCTTTGGTTATACACAACATCCCCTGCATCAGTCCCTAGAGCCTCAGGGAGTGTCAAAAACCATTCCTACAGACCATGGCAGCTGCCCCCGGACTCCCTTCTCATCCAATTTACTGTCCCAGCAATGAGAATCTCCCTCCCCATTCAGAGACATTTGACATGGTGGGTCCAGGAGGTACTCCCACTGGTTTTACAATGGGGGGTGAAACCCTGTAGCTCAGAACAGGACAAAAACCAGGGTGGGAGGCAAGGCACTGCCAGGACCCAGCTCCCACACAGGTGCCATTGGAGCAGTGGTGCAGCCATCCAGCCTGGAGCACTGCATGGCCCAGAGGTACCCAGTGGTGACCAGGAACTGAGGATCACAGGCTGCAGCCAGCGACTCACATCCCAGGAAAACTCCCAGCCCCTGCAAGAGAACCACACTGGGACTTGGGTCTAAACCAGCAGCTTCCCAGAACAGCAGCACCTGAGCTCCAATTGCAGCTGGGCTTCAGGAGGAAGAGATAAGAGCACTGTTCTCCTTCCAGAACACAGAGGCTGTTAGGGGCTTCAACAACACAGACACAAGATTAATGACTTTGGAAAGTAGGCTTTTTATGCTTTTTCTTTCAGCTGCAGTTCTAAGAATATCCATCAGTGATTCAAACAAGGTACTTCACACAGTAAATGAGAACTCTTTATTTAAATTAACTTTCCTGGTTTCTATTTAGGACAGTAGAAAGGCCCAGCTGCTACTCCCTTCATAATGGTCAAGGAAAAACCTCTTGAACTGGCCAACACAATTTAAAGAGCAGTTGACCTTAATTTTTACTGAAGTCACAAAACAATGTAACTACTCTGCAAATAATTTTGTTTATATAATTTAGTATATAACGCACTGTTTAACTCTGCCATATATTCTGAAAAATATACAAACTTGTTTTAACCACATTAGAGATATCTGCCAGAGAGCTGTCACTTAACAGTTTAGGACAACATCAGACACTCCTATAACTTCATAACTCCTGTAACTACAAAAAGAACATAAATTCATATAAAATACAACAGATTAAACAAACATTTTTTTCCAAGGAAAAATAAGGTATCAACTCAATCTGCGATCGTGTGAAACATGAATATAAAATAAGTTACAGTTAGTAATGCCTGCATTGCTGAGCTATGAAGTGGTCGAATGAAATCTTAAAAAAACTATACAGTATTATTGCACTCCATGACCGTGCAGGACCTGGAAACACGCCAGCACTGAAACAGCTCTTTCATTAAGTTTTTCTCAGGAGGCACAACGCAGCTGCGAGAGAAGCATCCAGTCTGTACTAACAGCGTGCTGTCTTCAGTACAGGCCTTCATGGGTCTGCGCCGCGCTGCCTTTGGAAATTGCCACTTAATGCCTGGAAACGGAGACACAAGCGTTACAGTCGGCAGCCACGCTGGCCCCACAGAGCAAACTGCCCTGACGCTGTCAGAACAGAGCAGAGGCGGTTGCTGTATCTTGGGAGAACAGCAGGCAGGCACGCTTTGGGTTAGAAACCTGAACTACCAGCGCTGTCCCTTGGGAGGCTGGAACTCATGGCAAGAGAGTACTGTCAGCATAATTCTGGGGGACCTCCCAGGGATACCATCAGAACGACGCATAGTCAGCTTGAACTGACAAGGAGACACTGAAACACAAAGTCACTGAGTTTCACTATCAACCCCTCCTTAAGCCTAGTGTTACTTCCCACACACAAATACAACTGAAGGTTTTTTTTGCTGCCATTCTTCTAAACTCATCCCATTAAATTAAATTCTACACAACAACAATCTTAGCATGTTTTGAAAGCTTTGAAGTGACATCAATGTACTCTGTGAAGAGCACTAAGATCCTCCAAGTCCATACATGCAGAATGCTGGACTTCAGCAAGCCCATCTGAAAGACAGGACCACCAAACTTTTTAATATTAAATAGTATTTTAAAGATACAAACCAACTTACTTTGTATTTAAGATGACTTTTGCTAAATTACTAGGACAAACCAGACTGAGCTAAACAAACAATGTCTGGAGGACACTGTCTGCAGGAAGCAGAAGTCAACTGTTTCTCATATTCCCTGCACAAGATAGCACTCTCTCCAAATTGCTTCCCCTACTTCAGGAAGCCTCAGGAGGCTTGAAGCCTGAGCTCTGTATCAGTGAGGGACAGCAAAGACAGCCCTGGGTGCACAGCGTGGTTTCCCGCAAGGACCGAGACTGCCTGCAGGGCTCTGATAAAGCTGAGCATCTCTGGACATACACCTCCCTCTGCTATGTTCCTGTTCACACAAATATGAACTTGCAGAAGCAAAACCATATTAAACAGAGCTCCAAAGGAACCTGTGCAGGTGTCTGAACAGAGCCAGGTCATTCACTGCTACAGCTGGGACCAACTGATCAGTCTGGTCATCATCAATGAGACGAGCTGCAAGATGTCAGCTGACTGAAACAGCAGCATGGGTTTGGTCACCTGGGAGTGGGGCCTCTGTTGGCAAGGCAAGGCCACAGAACCCATGTCTCATGCCAAAGCATTCTCGTACAGCAAAAAACCTGCAATGCAGCCAACTGGTACACTTCCCTTCAGTGGTCTCCTAAGGGTCAACTGTCAGGTGTTGCACCAAGACAGTCTTTCTGTAGCACATCAGTGTTCCAGAAGAACTGTAAGCTAAACAGGTGACACAGGAACATGGAACTGGTTTGTCATAAAATATGTGAGCATGGATGTGAACCCTCTGCTCTTAGCAGTCAAGGACTGTTTGCAAAAAGTTAAAACAGTACAGTGCATGGTTGGGAGCAAGAAAATATTCTACTTTCTAGGGTCGTGCAATTCAATCAGGTTACAAGCTACAGAGCAGTCCTTTGCACACAAGTTATTTTAAGGCACATAATGCCGAGTGTTTTCCAATCTCAGCACAATACTATTCACTAACTTAAGGCCTGCACGCAGCAACCCATCACCTTCTGCCCAAAAGAACACCAGCTTCCGGTTCTGAAACAGGCAAAACCTCCCACCAAAGCAGTAAAACCACACATGTCAATTTAAAGTCACTAGAGCTGCCTATCCAGCAAGAGGCTTTCAAATGAGCAAATACAGTTTCGACATTCGGTCTGCAACACGTGGTCCCCCGCGCCCGAGCCAACATACAACTGGTGACTGGAAGAAGACTTACAAGAAGTTTCAGTGCTGATAAATGGGGCTATGATCGATGATGGTGCATTGACTCCATGTGCACATTGAGCTTCATTTCATTATCAAGAATTTGTACAAGCTGCTGCATGGAAGGAAGGTGGCCAGACTCTAGCTTAGACCACACCGGAACATCTACCACAGAACACAGAGGGGAGAAAAGCACCATTATACTGACAAGAGTTGGAGAACACATAGGGCTAGTTCAAACATAAAATTAAAAAGGTTTAGAAAGCTATGCAGACAGTACTATGGTATACTGAGGAAAATATCTGGATCAACAGCACTCCAAACCCCTGGCTATACTAAAGGCTGAATCAGCTAGGACAGTAAGAGTCTAATGCTTCAATTTAGAAGTACACCATAAAGTTTAAAGCATGCATTGACAGAATGCCTAATAGATTAGTGAGTGGCAAAACAGAATACTGAGTTTTTAAACAACTGCTTAATCTCTGTGGGTCTCATTTGTCTTCATCTCACTCTGGCTAACATCTAAGCCTGACCCTCAAAAGTTCTGCTTACCACTATATGGCTTGGAAGGTTCCACTCAAAACAGCTGCAACCATTATTCCCAACCCCAAATATAAAAGACAGCAGAGTCCATAAACACTTAAGGGCAATTAATTTCTGCTGTTGACAAACACATACTCTCTCAAACCTCCATCACTGCTATAGCACTTCATGAACCCGCACTGAAAAATACAACTGTTGTTTTTGACATAAACCAAAAACCAGACTGGAACCACAGCATCCCAAAACACAAACCAGAAACATACAAAAGCCCAGATGTGACTGTTCATCCTGGAAAGACTCTGATGTCAATTCTGAGCTGAGATTTAGGACTAAAAGTGCATTGAGTTCAACTACTTTGATGCAATATAGTTATCTTTAAAAGGTTTTTCAGTGTATAATTTAGAAACTACTATATTGAAACGCACTCTGCACAATCATAAATTGAGGCTAAAGCACAGAGCTAGACCACATACTTGCACATAAAGCTTGAAAAATTCTGTACTCCATCAAGCTTACATAATCTTTACAATTATAAAATTATTTGAAGGCAGAAGGCCCATAAACTCTTAACCTGAAAAATCAGTATGGCGATTCACTAGTATCGAAATCTGGGAATAGCAATGGATTCAATAGGATTGCAAGGCTAAAACACATTACAAAAAAGAACAGGGAAAGCACCTGATTAACTGTAGATTATGCTTCTCTAGCTGATAATTTCTTATTTAATGCCTATCACAAGAAGGAACATAATACTATTATTCCAAGTGACCAAGCAAGTCAATTTTTACATAGGTATTTTAAAATATATGTAACTGACATCTGCATGAACTGCTTTATGACTTCTATGATTTTCATAATTTGTGATATTGACCACCTGAAGTTTCAAAATGGATGGTAATTTCCACATCCCACCACACTTTGAAATATACCCCTTTTCATAACACCATCCCTCATTCTCTTCCCCCCCCATCTCACACTCAATGTGTATACATGCAGCACAATGAGAGTCTCTTAAACAAAGTTCTCAGCTCACCATTCAAAGTTATTTCAAATGCACCTGTTGACATACACTGGTTCTCAATCATGTTGCTCAGGAAGAAGACCATCATACAAGCATAAACCTAGGAAAGAGCAGAGAGAATCCCAGGTACTTCAGCTGTGTGAGCCACAGCTTACTTCATTCACTCCTAACAAGTGCTGGCAGTTTACAGGCAAATTAACAAGTAATCTTCCAATCACAAACATCTTCCTTTCATCCTCTTTTCATAAAGATTGCGTGCATTGCCTTCCCTAGACAGGTATCAGCACTGCTCTGAAACCACTCAACTCAGATCTAATTCAAACCACATTACATCTTCTCGCTCCTTCCCTTCACAGATCCACATACTTTGTAACAGCCAATGTGCACAAGTATGTAGCTACAATGGCACTTGTATGATTACAGACAACTGTTCCTGCACATTGCCAGTCACTATCAGAGTTAACACTCCAGATCAAAGAACCACAGGGAGAGACACAAACAGCAGCTCAAGTCAAATTGCATTCGTTCATAAGAGCTGTTCACCCTTGAGCATTTTTTCCAGCTCATCATGTGGAATTTTCTTTTGTGCATTGGTGCCTTAGGATGATATGATGCAATCTTCAGCAACACAGCATCTCCCTCCAATGCCAGCACCTTTATAATTCCCTTTTCAGGCACGAGGGCACATTCGCAGGGGTTACTGCAGTACTGAAGAACCTAGCACAGGAAATCAGTCAATTCCACAGCCAGCCTAGCTGAGTAGTGCATTTGGCCCATTTAATTAAACAGGTGTCCTGGGTTCAGCAGTAGCAGTCATTTTTTCTCCTTCTTAGTAGCTGGTGCAGCACTGTGGTTTTGAGTTTTGGCTTGGGAACAGAACTGATAACAGCAATGTTTTTAGTTATTGCTCAAATGTTCAGTCTGACCAAGGACTTTGTGAGC
>JBCJKH010059645.1:0-13311 GCA_039877255.1 Loriculus beryllinus | reverse complement strand
AGGACACCTGACCCAAACTGACCAAAGAGGTATTCCATACCACAGCACGTCATGCCCAGGATGTAACTGAGAGTTACTCAGAAGGGCGAGTGCGCTAGGGGTTGGAGGAGGTATCGGTCAGTGCTTGGTCCGACTGGGAGGGGTGAGTTATCTGTTGGCAGGTGGTGAGGTGCTGTATTCTCTTCCTTGTTATTTTATCATTATTGTTAGTATTGTTGGTAGCAGCAGTGATTTGTGTTATACCTTAGTTACTAAACTGTTCTTATCTTAATCTGTGAGAGTTGCATTCTTTTGATTCTCCTCCCCATCCCTCCAGGAACAAGAGGAAGGCAAGAAAGGGGGGTTGAGTGAGTGAATGAGCTGCGTGGCTGGGTTTAAACCATGACAACAGGATACACTGCAGCTTCTCTACGTTCAAACTAACAGGTTACAGAGACCCATTGCATTGGGTAGACCAGTTTGAGGATCTGTGCACCAGTAGCATACATAATTAGCAATTATAAATTGCTTTTGTCTAGTAGAATAAATCTGGAATAAGGTCACTATAGATCAGAGCACAACATTATTCTGTTAGCATCACCAGTACTGACTCACAGAGATATTCATCCCACAAGGCAGTCTGTTATGCCCAAGTATGTTCTGCAAAAACACCCACAAAATTGCAACTTCATTTTCCTAACCACCATGTAATTGCATACCTAATCTATTATGAAGTCCAGTGAAAGCAACAACTGCAAAATAGTTAAGAGACAATAGAAAATGGAAGCTGCAATTTTAACACCAACAATACAGGCTTGAAACTTTACTCTTGTGCCCTAAAAAAATAAGATCTTTAATCATCTTTGTCAGCAATGTTAACCTCAGCTGTCCCTATTGTAACACCATCGTCTTAGAAAGAGATGCTGAGAATCAAATCCGGGTCTGTTAAAAATATGAAGCACTATTATTAAGAATAATTATGCTACGCTAAAAATCTCCAGTATATTTGGCTACAGAGCCATAAGATTCTGTTAAGGCTGCAGTGAACAAAAGTTGTCAGTAAGAATTGTGCAGTACTCCCACAGCACTTTAGAATGAAATAATCCTAAAACTGCTTTTCCAAAAATCAAAGGAGAAAGTATACCATTTACCTTATTTTCTTGGCCCCACTGCCAGATGCTTGGAGCTTGCATGCCAAAGAAAGCAAACGGATCCTTGCCAACGATTATTAAGCCTATTAATACTAGTTTGAAGACAGACAGGAAGGATGCTATATGCCTATCAAAAGACAACATATAGAAGTGACTTAGAAGGTTCACAGTTACTACTTCACCACTTCACAGCTGTAATTCACCTAACGGAAGAATTCTGACAGTGTACAGTTGGTTTCTAAGAAAATACAAAAATTTTCAGGTAAGGTTATCTCTCGGGGTAAGGGTGTGGATGGGAAAGAATTAAGAAAACACCCGCCCCCCCCCCAAAAAAAGCATCACACCTCACCACACACATATGCATGCTCAGAAGGATACCACTGATACCCTTCTGGTACACCAGGCTTGCAGATGTTTTGGGTTTTCTTCCTCCTAGGCAGACCTCAAGCAGAAATTTGCTTTCAACTTATACTTTTCTAAAATGAATAATACATTAAATTTCCTAAAGAAGTTGTCCTGTATTAAAGAGACACTAACTTGAGAGTGACATGCACTTCTTCCTCATATTTTCCTAGCAGATGCAGAAAACCCCACAGCTTCTTGTAAGAATCAAACCTCAAGCCAGACAGCAAGTTAACACTGAGGTCTTCAATCTTGTAACAGTCTCACCATTGTAATCATTACAGTAATTAGGTCAAGAAGCAGCTCAGGAGCTACCACCGTAGCTGTGGCATCACTCCTCTATCACACACACAGTGGTTTAAAATAACAGGAAAACCACTATCTTCATTTTGCCTTTTCCCAAGTTTTTCTGGGCTCCCCCTGCCTCTCAAACTTTACTTAAGGACATCTTGGTAGTCCTTCTGGTGAGGTTAGCACTCCCCTGACTTAGATGTTAAAATCAAACTCCTCCCTCATCTCAAACCTTATTACAGGAATGAGTAACCAGGTTCATAAACATGAGCGACAAATGTGAATTTATGTCCAGATACATCATGTGGAAAAATTCAAACAATTCACTGTGGAAAAGTTAATGATACGATTAGGACACGACAGACCTCACCATACAAGCATCCAGACAGTAATATCTGTATGGAAAACTAAGGTGGCTATCTAGAATGTAGAACATAACCAAGCTTGTATGCAATCATAATGGGAAAAAAACCTTATTTTCCATTTTCAATATTATTCAAGTGTAAACGCTCACATTCACCACTCACCACACTGAGCTCACATACTGGAAAAAAAGACAATCAGTACTGCTGGTCATTAGCTTACCTATATATAGGTTGAGGAAGGTAGTTCTCTCCTTCAATTCGGATGTCAGGGTACCGCTGGCTAATAACCCGCATGTACTCCTCAAACACCCGCCTGTAGCCTCAGGAGACACTAAACACAGACAGGGATTGTCACTGAAACTGAACTGCTGCGTGTTAAAGTCGCTGCTGAACTGGCAACACCAGCACTTGTTCATGAGCCGCTCAGTTTAGAACAAAACTAAACCTCTTCACTCCAGTGAAGAAAACTGATCTGCAGCCGAGTTACACACCCCAAACCCTGGCACCTGGCTGGGCACTTGGATTTACACAGGTTTGTTTTCACAGCACAATGTTCTGGCAAAACCCACTGCGCAAGGAATCGTGGGTTTTCCCTGCAGGAAGCTGACACAACCTGGACTTTGAGAACCACAGGGAATGTTCCCGTTCCTTCCCGGAGCAGCAGAGGGTCTGTTCTGGTCCTCAGCAGTTCTGCTCGTCCTCAAAGGACCGTGAGGACACGGTGACAGGCGCTGAGGTTTTCGGGAGTTTCCGCAAACAAGCTACACATGCTAGAACTACCTCACTCCTACTCGGTCTGGTTCTGAGCAGCCAACACCATCAGTAACGTTCCTAGAACGATGCAAAGGTGTTTGGTCTTCCTGACCGCTGGCAATAATCATCAGAAACCTCTAAAACCCCCTCCATTACAATCTTTGCTAAACGATCACCTCCTCCTAAACGCAATCCCAAGTCGCGGGTTAGATGAAAAGGGCCTTAGAAAAAAAGGTTTACCGCGGGCCACCGTTTTCCCGGTCATTTCCCAAGCACTAACGGTTACCGCCAGCACCCGAGCCCCCCGCGCAAGACGACACCGAGAGGAGAATACCGGCACCCGCGGGCCGCTGCCTCCGCCGCCCCCTGTTCCTGCCAGCCTGGAACGCAAGGCCGGGCCGACCCCGGGCCCTCCCGCACCCCGCTGCCGCGTACGAGCGCGGCCGCCCTGTCAGCCGCGTCCCGCCGCCGCGTCGCTGAGGGAAAGACGTGGGAGAGCGGCGGGGAGACGTAGGCCCGGTCCGCGCCGCCATCTTGCCGGGCGCCTCACCAGATCTGGAACTTGAGCAGCGGCCCGGTGGCGTAGGCCATGCGCAGCTTCTTGGGCGGCAGGCCGCCCCGCTCCGCCGAGCCGCCTCCCGGCCGCGCCGCCAGGGCCAGCAGCAGCAGCAGCAGCAGCACCCCCCGCATGTCGCCTCCGCCCGCGGACACCGCCAAACCAAGCCAGCCGCCGCACCAAGGTCACGCGAGCGCCGCCCGGTCCCGCGCAGGCGCTGTCTGTTACGTGACGCCCGGGGGCGCGGCGGCTGCGAGGAAGGAGCGGAGTGCGGCCGGGGCTCGTCAGAACGGGGTGGTTTGGAACGCTCCGTTTGCGTTAGGCAAACGCTACGGGACCGTGAGCGCACACCGGCAACGCTGCGCCAACCGCACAAGCACGGCGGCCGCTGTGCCCAACCCGCCCCTGGTCACCCCTCGGGGACAGAGGCCGTCGCTTCTGCCCTGCGCACTCAGCGCTTCGGTCTCAATGGTCATGAGTAAAGAAGCGGAGACGGGGGAGTGAGAGTCGGAAGAAAGGAGAATAAAAATCGGAGAAAAAAGGTGCAAGCGCCCCTACAGCAGCTGCAGCCTCATTATCCTTAGCAGTAAATTACTTTTGATAATAATAATAAAAATTTGCTGTGGTAGCATAGACTCTTTGTTTTAAAACTCTGCACTTGTAACAAAACATAAGTACTTTTATTATTAAATGCTCTTTATTTTTATCTACATCTTTTTAAATATAATAAAGCTATCAAATGAGTAAACCTCACCGCTTTCCATCTTCACACCCAGACAAGGAAAAGAAACTAACAGGCTGCTTCTGGGTTTTTCAGGCTTTGAGAACATAATCATGGTTCTGGTTTGAACAATGGCAGAACTGACTGATATAGTATTTGTTACTCATTTACAGTTTCAGCTGTGCACAAATCTTTAGGAAAGCTTTGTAAAAGGCAAGTGTGCAACAGATCTGTGGACTTTTACATCCTCAGACATTTGCTGAAACATTTTATGTGTTCAAGTTAATAAAAGTTAAACTTTGCATGAACTTCGTGTTAACACTGAATTTCCATGAACTTTCAAAGGCCTAGTTCTAGGTCTTCCAGTTCCTGAAGGAGAGCAGTTTCTTTCTGAATCTTCTCCAACTAGAACAAAAAAGCACGAGATGTCATAGACGTATTCAACTTATTCAACTTCCATTGTAAAATAAGGTACATCTTAACAGTACCTGATTCTTCTCTAGCTGTTTGCCAGCAGCTGCTTGTTCTTTCAGCTGCTCAATTGCCTTTAGTTTCTGTAAAACAAAACAAAAAACCCCACACTAATACAAAGATATTGATGAGCCAAGAATAGAAAAAACAGTCTTAGAAGTTCCTGTACTTGCAATTGCTTGATTTACCAGGAGGCAGGTCTCAATCTGGAAGGCACATTTCATTTAAGCATCCCCAGATGCTCAATCCAGAATTTCCCACCAAAAAAAGACATTTCTTTCAAGAACAAAACCTAAAGGATAGAAGCACTTCCTAGTTTCTGAAACATAAACACCACACATTATCTCCCTGAAGGGCTAGATCCAAATTCAGAAATACCCCTCCCACTATACTATCCCTCTTCACCACACATTTTCCTCAGAAAGCCTGGAATATTAATCCCATCAGAGACCATGAAAAGCTAGAAGCAGGGAAGAGGAAAAAAAACCTGATGGGTTATGCAGAAATGGGAGATTCTCTAGCCTGAACCAAACAACCCCCACTCTGAAATTATTTAGTCAAGAATTTCCAGGATTGGCAGTGAACTTCAGCCTCATACCATTTAGCAATTAGGGAAGAAACTGAAACCACACAGCATGGTTCCCTTCTCAGATCCAAAATCCAGTAAACAGGCAGCCCACACAGCTGCTTTCTGAGCATTAACACCTTTAAACTACCCTTGCCCCTTGGCTGTGCCAGCTGCAACTGTATTTGTAACAGGCGTGGAACACTTCTCCATGCACCTGGCTAAAGCTTCTACACTGCCACCTCTGGTAAGGTCTTTAGCAGCCCAGCACGTATTGGCATCTACTGTTCTACCAGATGCAAAAGCAAAGGAAGCTGGTTTATAAATTCAGTGAATTACCATCTATGTAAATGCCGAGGTCAAGTCACCTTATAATCAGACTCGATCTTATAGACCACCTTTGTAGGGGAATTTAGTGTTTGTTAGAAAAAAAGAAATCCCCTTACCTTTTTCAAATTCTTTATCTTCTTGTCAACTTCAGGATCTCCTGATGTAACGGCAGGCCCAACACTCCGTGGTGCATTCTGTGATGCTGAGGACTGCATAGAATCCTGGTTTGCATCAGCTTTGGCCTCCTGCAGACAAACAGACTAAACACATTACCTAGAAATTACTTTTGATTACAAGGGGACTGAGAAATGTCTTTAATAATTTTGAGGGATCCATTTAATATTTCTTCTTTCACTAGTGTGCTGTTGTACTCCAAAATTTGTGACTTGCTTTGATGTACTGGATTACCTATATATGCTTTCCACAGAAAAAGGGTTATCTGTAACAATTCACATGCTGTTTCTTGTTTAATTTCTACTTCCTTAAGACACCAAGTATACACTGCATAGGGAAATGTCACAAAGGATGACAGGACAAACACATAAGCAAACATTTTATAAAACAGACTGGTAGGTTATTGTCTCTGAAGCAAAAGAAGGGGCTCAAAACCAGTATAAGAAATTAAAATAGTTTTAAGGAAATTGCTGCTTCCCAAATTTGTAGAAATTCTAAGGCTAATACCAAAAGCTGATTTTTATTTACCTAGCCAAAGAACAGCAAGTAAACAGGTGACACAGAACAGGCCATCTTGGATCTACCCTGATAACACATCTCAGTCCTGGCCTGCTAACTGGGGGACACATCAAAGCAGCAAATCTGTTCTAATACGCACAGCAACTAACCAAAGCTGTTAATTGTATCCTATTGTACCAGCTTTAGTCCGATTAAAAAGTCTACCACGCTCCTCACAACTTGGCACATGCAAGATGTTGAGGGCTCTCTGTGCCACTAACAATCACTGCTCTCTGAGACTAATTGTGAAAACTAATTAATGCTACCCTTGAAATAACTGCTTCTGCAGTACCTGTTTAGCAGCTTTCTTTGCTTCATGTTTCCTTTGATTTTTGAGAGCTGTTTTAGAGAGTGGCTTATCACTGCTTCCTGGCTGTGGTTTCATGTTCTGAGGTGGCTCATCCTCATGCTGCAAGATATGCAAAATTAACAGTTAACAAAACAAGTACTCCATGTTGGCAAGTGTGTCGGTACAAAAAGCCTAACAGCCAACATGCAAACCTACTTAAGTCAATATTATACTAAAAGATGAACCATAAAGGAAGAGGAAGAAAAAGAAGAGGAAAAGAAGGTATGTGCCTTTTCAAATAGCAGAAGGCAGTGTGAAAACGTTTTCAAACTCATCTATTCTCAAGTTTGGATGAGACTACCCTGTATATTCCACAGATTTCATGGATTTCTGATGAACTAACAAAATGGGCACATTTCAGGGTTTGTTTTTTTTTTTGGGAGGGGGATAAAAATCAAAGAAGAATAAACTAGCACAAAATGACTGAAGCTTGGCATTTTGATTTTGCTGTCATTAGGAGCTTGAGTTAAAAAGTTGTCAAGTAAGGAAAAATGGGTTGCTGGGAAGGGTGTGTGAAAAGAAGGGATTAATTAGCCTTTTGTTTGTTGGTTTTTGTTTTTCTTAAGGTAACTCTTGATTCAGGAGCTTGACTGTTTTAATGCACATGACAAGATTTCTTGCCTATTTGAGAAAACAGAATCATTTTATTTAACACCTCTTTTCTCTACTGCTTCTGTTAGTTGATCATTTGTGAAATCAGACATTAGCATGACTAATCGATTCCTAAGAAGCCAAGTAGCACAGGGCTCAAAAGGAAAGCTCTCAAAGACTTAAGCATCAAGGGTGCAACTGTTAAATGTAATTAGTGGCTACTCAGCCTACTTTGAAAATGTGCAGAAAAGAAGCTAATTAGACAAGTAGGTCATTATACTGAAACCTATTTAAACTTCAGCCTTGCTAACAAGTAAATCCCTTTCTGGCAAGTAAATTTACCTTAAAAAAAAAAATCCAAACAAACAAACAAAAAGGCACTGTTGGGAGGACAGTCAGCTCCCTGTCTACCTGAGTTTAGACTGGTAACGGTAAACCAGGTCACCCAAATCACAGGCTTCTTCTAATCTTAACTAGAGTGCAGAATTTCACCACAAAATATATTTGCAGTGTATTGTTCTCCAAGTTGTAGAGTGTTTTTAAAGTTTGCAAACAGCTGCGCTGAAGGACAGTATTTGGACCAAAGAAATTTGCATTTTCTAGCATAGATTCTTGCAAACAGTGAACAAAGTACCGAAGAAGGTTATCAAGAAAACCTTTCATAAAACAGACAACACTGTTGTCAGTCCAGCTGTTCTCACATCCCTAATTAAAAACACAGGCGAATTTAAGGCCAAGTTTCAAAGACGGGCAAAGCAATGAAGCACAACAGTTTGGTTCATGTATGACACTGTCTACTTACGAGCTTGGAACTTGTTACAGGTTTGTTTCTCAGGGCTGGAGGCCTGTATGCTTGGGCAGGCTTTGGCTCAGCACTGGGCAATTCGCTAGGAACTGCTTGATATTTTACTGCTTTCGCTGGGAACACCCCATCCGGGAAGGGCTGCCAGGAAACTTGCCACATTTCTTCATTTGATGAAACTTCGTAGTTGTGTAATAGAGAACCAGTGTAGTGCCATATCTTGTACCCATTACTGACGCGCAGCCTGGGAGCACATGTCGCTGTTACAATATGTTCCCCGTCAGGACACCAAGCAAAGTATGTGGAATCCGAGGCTACTGGTTTGGAAATGAGTTTGTAGTTTTTAACGTCCCACACTTCCATCTGTCCCCTGAGATTCCCAAATCCTGCTAGCACTAGGATGTGTCCATGGGGGCTGTAGTAGGCAGCATTGCGAGGACCAGTTCCAAAATCAAACACAGGGTCACATTTCAGATTAAAAACTGTTGCTTTGGCAGGCATAAAACCATACACAGCACAGAACTCCACAGAATTAGGGCTCCAAACAACATCATAAATAGGACCATTTTTTGCTGAAGGAAAAGGAAAAAAAGCAGCTGTTGTTAAGGGGATTATATCATTTCAGTGCAAGCAAAAATAAAATCAATAGCACCTCATAACATCGTGCTTTGCTGAAATGCTGTGATCTAATTATTGACAGTGAAAATGAATTCTGCTGATGACAGAGGTATAACCAACATTTTATCTTCTGATAATTTTACTTAAAGTGCAATAATAACTGCAGCCATTCCAAATTAACTCTGCAGGCTCAGCATCAGCACCTCAACAGTAATCATACTTTTTCAGATATAATCACACTGTCTGCAGGGTTTTTAGATGGCATTAATCAAATGCAACTGCAGAGAGAGAGGTCTGACAGAAAACTCCATTTCTGCACGTTTCATGACAGCAGGCAGCTGGAGAGATGAGGGCAGCTTTATATGGGTGCAATAGTTAAGGCAAAGGCTGCAGCACTAGCATGGATTAGTCAAAACCAAAAAGCCCTCTACAAATGCTGATGTGAAAAAGGCTTCAAAACTGGACCTCAAATGCAAACAGAAGATACAAATCCACAGGAAATGAGGCACCACTCAGAGTGCCTGCCACTTGTTTTTGTTGAGGAAAAAATAGCTTTACAAAACAGAATCAGTTTAGATGTTTCCTTGAAAAACTAAATGAAATGGAAATTAGTTATAAACTTCCTGTTAAATAAAGACACACTGGAAATAAATATCTTCAAAGGGCAAAGAAGGTCTTAAGAAGCACTAATCAAACAACTAGTGTTCTAAATCCAGGAAACTGCTCCAGAGAGATTCTAGATACTGAGTTGTAATCCTGATTATTTTTTTCCAGTGAAGTTGGCAACAAAGGGAAATGGTTCACACTACTTGCTACCACAAGTTTTGCTAAGAAAGGCAAACTGGACATGTTCTTCCAGTTAGCACTATATTCAGGAGAATATGCTCACAATCCCTCTACAGCCACTTAAGCATAGATAGTCTACATCACCCCATCTCCAGTGTTTCACAGCAAACTACCCTCTCCATAATCCCAAACAAACCCGGAGTTTTAACATAAACAGCAACATCTTAAGATAATGAAAAGATATCACCATACAGAAAATTAATGAACAGACTTCAAGTTCAAATAAGATACTGAAATTAAGTGCATCCACTTACTTCTCTCTAACATGTCATTTTTGTGTCTTTGAACACTTTCCAAGACACAAAATAAAGGACTTATATTTGGAACTAAATGGCTTTTAAGGCCCCTTCCAACCCAAACCATTCTACAAGTCTACAATTCTATTTTCCAGTATACTTAAAAAAATTGCTCTCACCCCAGTTCCTTGAATAACAGTGTCAGCTGCACGTCTAGAAGTGCAGGTAGGATTATTCTGTTTGGTAACATACCTTTGTGCCCATTTTGGATTCTCAGACATTAAAATGCCTCCGTTGTCCTGGGGTTTCCTTAGCAAACATGCACAATCCCCTTCCTGTGCACATGAAAACCCTCCCAAGCAAATTATTTGTACATACTAACTGCAAGTGTGCTCTCTGCCACTGACATTAAGACAAGTACACCGAAGACAACAAGATAATTCAGCTATTAAAAAACAAAACAAAACCCAAACACCCCCATTCCAGAATGCGAAAAAAAAAATCTAGTCCAGGATTTCTTGTTAAGAGTAGTTCATTTTTTTTAAAAAAAAGATTACCTCATTACGCTAATGAGAAATCCTTCATACATTAAATGAAAGCTGGTAAAGGAATTCTCACTATCAAAAGCTGTAAGACGATACAAAACTGCCCAAGAGATACTTACGCAATTGTACAACTGCACTCTCTCCGTTCGTTGCAATATAGTGTAGAGTCTGCTCCCCATAGTATGAAGCACCTGTTTTATCAACTTCTGTACTAGCTATTACTAGCACAGCAGTGGCTAACAGCAAAGAAACACAATTACTTCAATACAATTATTGCAAATTATATAAAATATTTCACAAACTATCATGAACAAAGATTCACTTGTTCCAAGACTGGTTTGATAATGAATTCTAATTAACTCCTTGCATAACAGTGCTGTTACCATTCTCTTTTGAATTGATTTTTCCTAAATATTAGGAACAGACAAAAAGTGTAAGTCTGTTCATTCACCATTCAATTATGGGAAAGTGAACATTCTTTTGCAGCCATAAAAATATATTCATCTGACTAAGACAGAGACTGAGCATCCAGATAAGCCCTTAAATAAAATGTTTTATTAACAGCTTTTGTACATATATCTGTTTCATCCAAAGCTGTGTAGCCACTTGTGGTCTCTATGTGTATGTAACACCCTCCCTGTACTCCAAAGAACATGAGTTAAAGTGTTTTTTACAAAATTATTCTGAAACAGCTCACTGCTAACAAAGAGCAAAGCCCACAGAGTACTGTGCAAGTCACCCCAATTGTGATACATCTGCGTACAGACTATTATAGAGATTAAGAACAGTTTATGCTCTGCTAAAAGGTTATGTTTAGTCTAAATACAGTCTAATACATCATCACAGAATGCAAAATTAAATTTGAATTTACTATCCAACTGTAAATTTACCAACGTGTAAAATATTCTCAATTACAATACAGAAAATCATGGAAGTCGACACAGGAAAGTTATGAGCACCTCAGGGTATCCAGAACTGTAACATTATATTAGCATTAACAGCTATCTTCAGTACTAATGTACTTCAGCACATGCAAATTAAAAGCAAAAGCCACACAGTAAACAAACAGTGTGGAATATAAAAAGGTTAAATATACAGCTGTTTTACCTTTTTTGTTCCATAGCATTGTCACTTTATCAGCTTTAAAGAAGCTCTTATTGGCTAGTGCAGACTGTGGACCACCAAAGTTGGGATACTGGTACAGTCTAACAAATGATGGTGCACCTTTACTGCCTGGAACATACACTGCAACCTAAAACAAAGCCACAAGACTTTATTGCAGATTATACTCTTGGTAGCACAATGTCTATTCACTAGTACTAGTAGTGAAATCTAATGCACTAAATTCAAGGTGATTTTTTTTAAGAAAACCAAGAAAAAACTGTGAAAGAACCTCAGAAGTACCTTGGTTGGCTGCGCTCCTGGAGATAACACGAAATCATTCACCTTTTGCAAATGCAGTTTATTTGCAATAGTGCCTGCAAAAAAAAGCCACAGGTGTTAATGAGAAAACTTGTTAGCCTGGATTACTTCACTATACCTTTTTATGGGTCTGCATGATGAATAATAAAAACCAATATATATAAAGGATTTCTTTTACTAGGCTAACAGCCATTGCTTTCATGTATTTTTATTTACAAATCCAACTTGAACCAAGCCTAGGTCTGAAAACCAGTATATAGTATCTGGAAGTTCAAACAGCAAGGAAGCTTCTGAACCCCTGGTGAACACAGCTCATGTCTTAAGCCAGGCACAGAATTCTTCATCTCATCTGTGCTGACTTCAGAAGAAGCAGTATCAGTCACATCCAGGTAACATGCACCATCACAGAGCCAAGGGTTTTCTCCTTCAGCTTTACTGGATGATTTTTCCTTAAAGGAAGCATTCATAAAGGCCTGCTCTGTGCTGGACATTGCCCCTTCCCCACAGAAAATTTATGGGAAATGCATCTCTCAAAATTAAATGAACATCGGCAACCCACAACCTCATTCCAGCACATTCCATGCTTTCCAAGTATAGGTTTGTTAACCTCAGCAGGGTTAAATTCTCAGGAAATTGAATCTCACAGGCAGTATTTTTTACACAATAATTCTTCTCTTCTATCAGCTATATATTTAAAAGAAAACAATAACAAAAAAACCACACCAAAACCAAAACCACACACCACTGCCTCCCACAGTTTTCTTTTATCCCTTTAAATTTTTGTTAGAATTCATCTTTTATCTTCCTGCTTTTTTTTCTTCCCTTTCCCTTTTCAACCTTTATTGACGTCAAATATTCTAATTCTTGAAACCAATGCTCCAGCCTCATAACTTCATTTTTGCCATTCATATATTTTCTAATGAACCATTTTTTAATAGCTCATGGACAGAATACACATAACACAAATAAGTAATCACAGATCACATCCTCTATTGACAACATCCTGGACCTAATTAAATGAGAAAAAATCCAGAATCAGGCCTCTCTCATTGAAAATTAAACACAATTCATATTAGAGAGGTCTCTGAAAAGATAAACAAGAAGGTGAAAGCATACTTCATTAAAATATAATGATTCTGAATGCCAAATTCAAATAGAATGTAGGCAATACTTAAAATAAAAAGCAAGCAAAAAAAGAAATGAGGGAAAAAAAAAGGAAAAAAAGCAATGCCCAAAAGAAGATGCATGTATAGAATGCAATAAAACGTATAGAAATACTTGCTTACTGAAGTTGTTGTTTTCAAAGAAGTGAACTTCATTGTTTACATTCCTGGCACAAATGCTTTCATCATCTGCCCAGCAAGGACACCTACATTTAATGAAAAAAATTAGAAACACCAAATGATGCTCATCTTTACTAGTATATGATTTTTTTTCCTCCATTATTACAGTCGAGCAAGTTCAAACATGATCCATGACAGGCTGAGGAAGTTGGGACTGTTTAGCCTGGAGAAGAGAAGGCTGCGTGGAGACCTCCTAGCAGCCTTCCAGTATCTGAAGGGGGCCTATAGGGATGCTGGGGAGGG
>JBCJKH010059643.1:5029-21543 GCA_039877255.1 Loriculus beryllinus | reverse complement strand
CTCCCCTTCAGGAGCCTTCTCTTGTCCAGGCTGCCCCAGCCCAGCTCTCTCAGCCTGGCTCCAGATCAGAGCTGCTACAGCCCTCGCAACAGCTCCATGGCCTCCTCTGGTCTAAAACTACCCATTTGCTCAATGGGTTACCCATCAACCAAGAGCACCTGAGGAGCTCCACCAAGTGCTGGCTCCTTCCTGTCAGACAGGAGGGGAGCAGATGCTGATACTTGCTGTATCCACAAATGCACTCCAGGGCCATGAGGTGAGGGACCCACACACAGAGCACTGAGCAGCACAGTCCTGCCCTTGGACCTCAGTGGCACATCATCAGCAACAACCTCTGCTGAATGGGATTCACTTTTATTTGGTTTTATTCACTTTAATTTGGTTTTATTTTGGTTTTATGTCTTCTCGTTTGGTTTTCATGTCTAGACACAAGGGCCGCGATCTTTAACTCACACAGAGGAAAATATGAAATGGCCACATCTCACTGTTTAAGACAGTTGCAGTCATGACATGTGATCTGCCCTGCTATTAAACATTGGTCCCAAACCTATTGATCCATGGGAAACAATTTCCTAGCAAGTTAGAGCTCACCCAACCCTCCACTCCTGCATCCAATAGTCAATCCTGAGCCTGCCTGTAGCACCTCTGCACATCACCCTGCTTCGCTATCTCACCAGGCTGGGACACGATCTTATTCCTGATACAGGAAGCCATTGCATCTGATATATTGCATGCAGTAAGGAGAAGGAATTTAAAATAGCAGGTGTATCAAAAAGGCAAGTTCTGCAATGTTTCTGCATCTCTGCTTTTGCCCCCACCATCCCAAAGCCTGTAACTTGGTTTGAGTGGAAGAGGTATCTTGGGGCAGTTTCCAGCTATCCCTGGGGCACAGCAGAAGTCAAGAAGCTGAGTTAAAGTGCACCTTAACAACGCAGCCTTGTATATCCCTTCCAAACACCTGCATCTTGATTACTTCAGAGAATGAATTCCTGACACTGGAAATGCAGTTAAACTTGCTGGGGTGTCTCTTGTGCCTTCCTAGCTCATTTTGCTACTGGTTCTTTCAAAGGAAACCATAAAGCCAAAACCATTTCCTTTAATGCACTTGATAGGGGTTTGATGTGAGCGGTGGGCTCTTTCATCTGCTGCTTCTTCAAAAAAGAACGTAGATAAAAAGATGAAAGTAAAAGGGAACCTCGTGTACGTTAGTACTGCTTCGAGAGACTTGTTTGCTCTGTTCTTGCTCCATCAGCACAGCCCGTGTGCTCACACACCATGGTTTCACCTGCTGCCCCAGGCAGGGGCAGGCAGTACCTTGCCTATCCTGGTGGCTTTTGCCCATGGGACAGGGTTCCTCTGTCACAGCCTCCTGGACCATTGGAGTTACAGCCAGGATGGGGACAGGTTCCCTAAAGTCTCCCTGCTGTTGCTTGCCCATTAACACACCAAAGCTACAAAGGGGCTTTTGGGCACCACAGTCCCACCCCAGGCCACAGCCCTTCACCATCTCATCTCACCCAGCCCAGCATGGTCAGCAAGACACAGCATGGATCCCCCATCCCCTCATCCCCTCAACCTTTCCCTATAGACTACTAGGGGCTCATCTGCCATTTCTCACACACACGCACGCACACACACCCCATTTCTTTCCTCCAGGTCTAAGGGGTCAGCCTTACCAACCAGACAGGGTACCTTGGAATTCAGAGGAAGCTCTTTCATCTCCCTTCTGCCCAGTTATAAAAGTTGATCTGGCTGAACAGACAGACAAGCCAGGAACCTTTCAGAGCACCAGGTATTTGCCTACTCCCAGCCAATGACAAAGCAGCTTGGACAAAAGCTCTCTTGAAAAAGAGAACCACAATACAGCTGGCATCTCATGGAAACAAACACTGACAGCATAGCCCCAGGGCACAGTCAGACTGCTGCTTTTAAGCTCACTAAACCTGGCAGGGCTTGTGTTGTGAGCAACAAACACCTCAGCAATGACCTGCACCTCCTTCAAAGTACCATAAATTCAATCACTTGAGCACCACCTTCAGGATCTGTCCCTGGTGTAGTCAGGAAGTAGTCAGGTGCATCTCTGGGAGGGACAACTCTGAGAGGTGGGCAGCCCTTGGAGCAATGCTGAGCTCACACAGACCATGGCCAGTGGTGGGCAGGGAGGTCCCAAGGGCTCAAAGAGCCCTGGGGGGCCTGCTGTGGAGTGCAAGGGGCTCTAGTGACACAGGGGGAAGATGGCCTGTGCCAATGGGGCACATCTGTTCTCACCACAGTGCCTGAGTTGTCTGTGGCTGGCTCTGCTGCCACAGCCTCCTCCAGAACAACTGCTTCATCTTGCTGGCTGGCTTTTTCCATCCTCTCTTTCACCTCTTTGAGAATTTTCTCGTATTTTTCATTTCCTGAAGAAAGAAAACATCCACAAATAGGAGCATGGGTCTAGTGACATTCCCATTTAAACTGGGAAACCTTATTGCCCTGACACTGGCCTCTCCCAGAAACAAACTCTTCAAGTAATCTATGAAAACTAATGCTGCTGCTCTGATCCAAATCCTGATACTTGCCCCCTCCCCACACAGGAGCACCTCATCTCCTGCAGTGTGATACAAATCCAATCCTGCCAAAATCCCAGCCAGCCTCTATTACAGCTTTCCCAAGCTTTTCTGTCTAACCATCATCTTTCCAGGCCTCTGACAGATAGGCTAGTAAGCTTCTGCGGGATGGTACCTGCGACAAAGCCCACATGGGCTCATTTGCCAGAAACGCAAGAAGCAACCTCCAGGCCTGGTGGGGGTGGGAAAGAGCTGTGCTATGGTTATATGACATGGGAGGAAAAACAGGGGACTTTCTTGGGGAGCAGACAGGCAGTGCTCACCTTTGATGTTCCTGGGCAGGTCCAGGTGGATTCTAGGAAAGGTACCTTCTCCTTTCAGGGAGATTTCTTCTGGTTCCAGGTGACCCACTCGGATCTGGAAATTCCTGTAGAAGACTCCAGGCACTCCCGGCAGGTAATAGACTTTCAGCATTTGCTCCTTGCCAGGTCCAATGTAACCCTGCAGGACACAGGAGAAGAGGAAATGCACCAAAGAAGGTTTGGTCGAGAGATGGCTCAGACGATAAACATACTGAGAAGATAAGACAGGTTCTCATATATAAACGTCAGATGTCACCACATTCTAGCTTTTGTGTATCCAAAAGCTCTGATCTCCCACAACAGGATGATGTGTGTCCTTTGGAGGGCTCACAAGGCTGTAATCCTGCAGTGCAGCCTGCCCTTTGCTTAGCATGAGCACAGCTCTTCTGCTGATGGGGTTTAGCCTTTGCTATCAAGAGCCACACAGAATAAACAAAAGCTCTTTTACCAGCCACTATGGGAGATGAGTAAAGAGCCTGTGCTCTCAGCAGGGCCAGCAGCTCCTGTCAAGCACACCAGTGGTTCCAGGCTGGTATAGAAGGGCCTGAGCCATTAGTAATGATCCCAACCAAACATCTCCTGACTGTGTGGTTACTCCAAGGGTGCAGGAGTCTATCCAGAAAGCCATTTGGCCATTTAGCTTCCTCTTCTGATTGGAGAAGGTGATAAAGATAGGAACTCCGATTCAGTTCAGACAGCCAGTTCAGGACTGAGAAGCTGCGATGCTGCAAACTCTTCTCATTGCCATCCCAGCCTTGCTCCTCCCTGGCCCCCTCACTGCCCAAAGCTGAGCAGAAAAAAGCAAAAGCAGAGTAGCAAAGCTGAAGGAGTGACAAACCAGCACAGGGGCTGTTGCAATTTTTGGAAAAGGAGCTTCATCCCCAAGCAAGAGAGTATTTAAGTGCTGCTCAGTGCTGGCAGGGGCAGGCAGTGTTTGTTACAGGCAGGGACAAGGAATACATCCATTCTGATCATACAACCTATGTAAGGAGACCCTCCTAAGAACCAGCACTGTCTATTTCCAGTGCCACATAACCGAGAGCTCAGCAGTTGGTGTCTGAAGAGCTCCCATAGCACCTCATGCCTGCTGCTAGTGGTTCTGTATGACAGCAGAGCCGCCTGCCAGCCAAGGCTATTATGGGAGTCTATTAGGACTGCACTTGCTTGACCTTCTTTGCCCCAAGCAGCAATTGCTCACAGCCCTGTCTCTCCTGGCTTGTTTTATGTTTGTCTTTTTTCCTTTCCCCCCTTTTTTCCCTATTACCCTCTCCTGGCAGCCTGACACAGAGTCAGGATTAATTCCTTATAGTACTCACTGTGCTGGGCACCACCAGGGGCACACCAGGCAGAGGGCTGGCTGCAGTGGCTGTGCTCGGGCTCAGCACCACAAAGGTGAATCCCAGCTTCCCGCTGTTGTGCAGAGTGACCTCTGCTTTGATGATTTCATTAAAAAGCTGAAAAGAGGACAGAGAAACAGGAAGTTACAGACACAGGTTTGCTGCTGGGAATCTCCTTCCTCTTTCACTTCGTTCAAAGTAAATAAACACAGCACAGAAGCAGGGAGTGCAGAGGAGAAATGGACACTTGAATCTCCTGGGTTAACCTGGAGAATCCACAGCAACAGGGTATCTCTTAGCCCTAAATAAGAACAGATGATTATAGCAGCATGCAGAGGTGCAGTAACAACCATGTAAAGTTCAGTAATAAATAAACCAGGGGATACAAGCCCTCTGCACTTGAGGATGTCATCTAGTGGCTAGCTGAAACAAAGGAGACATCAAGGAATTTCAGAAGAAAAGGCACCTGCACACAAGTATTTGTAAGCAAAATACAAGCAAAAAGGGACACAGACAGGGCAACACATACAGGGCCAACAGCTGGAAATATCTGTGTGGTTTTCAATTGAAAAGAAGCAAAGTGGGGATTGGTCTGGGACATTCTCTCCAGTGACTGGAAGCCAAGTTAACTTCCTCCCTCATTTATTTTGTTGATTAATCAAGAGCATTAAAAGAGAGCACCTCCTTGGACCTCCGGCTTCGGAAGTGGATCAGCAAATGGATGTCTGAGGGACATGTTCCTCTAGAGATCACCACTGGGATCCTGCCTGTCCCAAAAGGCAGCATTAATTACCTCGAAGAGGAAGAATTCCCAACTTCATCGCTGGAGCGGCAATGGTCACTAAAAAAAACAGCTAGGAGGCAGGGTATATCACTCAAAAGTTGGACTTCCAAACCACAGAACTAGCGAAATAGCTGCAAAAGGGAGAGAGCCCTAGACCTACGTGGGCAGGAACCCACCAGGGACAGTTCTGAGACAAGGACCTCTGCCAAGAGAAGCGTGTGGTACCTGTAGCCCGCAGTCGATCTCTGTGATGTCTAGGAAGTAGCTGATAAGCGAAGCTTCCCCACTCAGCATCACCTCATAGCTCGGGCCTCCCTCTACCCTGCAGAGCGCCGTGACACGGGCGATGATGTTTGCGTGGCCAAAGAAGGTGAACGTGACCTCCTGGCTCTCACCTGGCTGCAGCTCACCATACAGCGGCAGGACATCAAAAACCTGGAGGCAGGGCAGGAGAGACCGAGATGTCAAGCGTGGGTTAATTGATGCAGAAGAGAAGCCATGTGTGGAGCAAAGTACAGGCATGGCTGGAGTGGCCTTTTCGTCAAACACAGGCAAAATCACCCTAATCTCAGCCTGCATCCATTCCACTTAAAATGAAGGGACCAGGGGAAAAATCTTCTTGCATATTCACTAATGAATGCATTAATTAATACACTACATTAAAATAATATGTGACGTCTCCTGGCCACAAGAAATTCTTTCTGTTGTAGAACTTGCCTTTAAAAACACTTTTTACTGCCTTCAGAAAACCACAAGACTGAGAGGTGAGAGCTCGTGGAGCTGGGGGCTGGATCCAGCCCAGCTCATCTGACTCCTGGTGCTTTCCAATCTCTCTCTGATTTGCGTCCTGCTCTCTCAAGATGCTACAGCAAAACCTACTGCAGAAATTTTCTCCTGCCCACTTGATGAGTAACAAGATGAATAATGCCTTCCATAGGTGCTATACAGCAGGTGTCCTTGGTCAGTCCTACGACATGTCCCACATGGCAACTCCAATAACCTCAGCAGTGCCATGCGATGCACCTGGAGGGATGTGAAGCCACTCTGTGAGCACTGCAGAGGGCCACCAGTGTGAGTGATGGCTACATCACTGTTTGCCACACTGGAAATGTGAAAGCAAGACCTATTCCCACTTACCTCCTCCACTCCCAAGGAAAGGGGCTCCGTCTCCATGAACTGGACCAATTCCTTGATCTCCACTGGTCTTGGAGTATCTGCAGCACCTTCCAGTTCCTCAGCAGTGGATGGCAGCAGCTGGAAAACAAGCATCATGGGCTGCAGTAAGCAGCTGGCTGGTCTGAGTAAGATCACTCTGCTGCAGGCTCCACCACCCCACCAAGCCAGGTGCAGCTGAGATGGGACCTAGGTGAAAATCAAGTATGGTATGTCCATGCCATCAGTTGAGTGTAGATCCAAGCCCATCCACAGATAAGACATGGGCCCCATTTATACTTCCTACATGCAAACTCACATGAGAAAGCTAGGTGTACCCAGCGCTCAGTCCTGGCAGAGACCTCAAGGGTATTTTGCACCGTTGTGCCAGCCCGGTTTCACTCACTCCTGCCCAAGGAACACATCCAAAACCCCCACGGCTGGACAGGTTAGTTCCTCCATGACAAAAACAGGAACATAATTGCATGTGAGAAGTATCAAACCCAGGAAAATAAGGACTTAGGAAGTGCTTAGCATAACTATCCAATTTCAGATGGTGCTCAAGTTTCATCTCATATACTCCTCAGTGCTGGAGAGCTGAGGATTTCCAATGGGGTATTCTTCTCAAATGACACCTTCCTGAAGAAGGCAGAGATGTTTCTATGTCTTGCAGCCCTTGTGAGCTGGTTTTTAACCTCAGAGGTACCATCTTTCAAAGGGAAGCTTGTCCCTCGGCTTTTGACGCCTATTTATAAGCAAGGGCTTTGTGATTCTCTTATAGTTGAAGAATACTTAACTTCTTCAGTAAAAAAGTGCTTTGTGCTGGGGCCTTGACATCAGCAGATTCTGCAAGAATATTTATGGGACATCCTTAGACCTAATGAAAGGCTACATCACCCCAGGTAGATAAAGCACTGGGGAGGGGTGAGTCTTCTCATGCTTCAATGCTCTTTCTGTCATCTCCACATTTTCAAACCTAGCAAAGTTTTACTAAATATATATTCCCGAAGATGCTAGCCCACATCTCTTCCAGGCCTATGGTCTCCCATCTCCCCAGAGAGATTATATGGATATTGCCTTGATACAGTGACATAAAGAGAAGATAAAGCTGCAATCCAGATGTATCCTTTGAAGCGATTTCAGTTCCTACTTAGCCATATCTACTTGAATTTCCCTGATCTATTTTTGTGTACATGGCAACAAAGCAGGAAATGAAGGTTATTTCATGCTTCTGTCTGAAAATAGTCAGCCATACTATTCTTTACATCTACATGGTAGCATTTTTTTCTTGATTCAGAACATATGTGCAGACTTATAATGATAAAATGACTGATATTTGGAGGTGAGCAGGTGAAGCCCCTCTCCTCGAACTTAATGCCAACACTGGCACTTTCAGAACCTTCCATGGTTTCTTACATCCTTTTTTACTGCCTCAAAAGCAATTTCTTTCCTACAAGATGCTGTACAAGGCATCAGCTCCCACTAGCATCAAGGTCAAGCTCTAAAGCACCAAGGCTCACCAGGAAAGGTAAGCAGATCAAAGACCATTTTCCAAAGGCCATGCTAGAAGGAAGAGACAGTGACTCTACAAAGTCTTACTTTATAAAAGACAGCTCTGTTGCTGCAATACTGGGTCTCAGGTGAATGCAAAGATGTGAAAATGGGTGGCTCTCGCTGGGGGTGAGAAGATGGGACATGGAGATTTGTACCTGGCAGAGCTTGATACAGGAAGGAAACTGGAAGCTTTCACAACACAATGCAGACAAAAGCCCATTTTATATTGTAAAAGCCGAAAAAAAAAAAGGAAAAAAAAAAGGAAAAAAAACCCAACCAAAACCCAATCCCAAACTCAACACAGGTCAGTAGGATCTGAGTGGCCTTCTCCAAGTAAAACTATTCTATTAATTTCTCCTCCTTTGAAGACCCATGCCCAGCCACTGGCCCTGCTCTCAGCCAGCTCTCAGAGTAGTAAAAGGGAGGTTGGCACAAGCACAGCTCTTGGGAGGGAAGCTGAGGAATGCAGCACAAGCAAGAGGTGTACAGGAAAATCTACCTTTGCTTCCAGGGAGTCATCTGCATGTGCTGGCTCTTGGATAGGATCTCGCACTGCTCCCAGGGCTTCAGCTGGCTCCTCTACACTTTCACTCCTGGAGTTGCTCTCTGAAGATGCTGAGTGGTCCGAGGAGGTTCCCTTCTTCTTCAGTGGTTGGGATTCAATGAAAAATTTAGATGTTGGAGGGCTGTACCTGGAAAAATAGCATAACTTCAATCATGGACATGCAGTGGGAGGTAAGGAAGCCTGCATGAGCAGCTCCTCGGCAGGATGTGATCCCTGTGGGCACTAGTGGTGTGAGCTCCAAAACCAGGATGGAGCAGGCCAGCACTTGGGGGTGCCTGGGGATGATACTGGTATAGCAGTGGTGCAGGCAGCTGGCAACGGTTGCAATAAGGAACTAGAAAGGATAGAGCTGAATGCCTTGTGGGGAGGCAGCACACCAGGAAAGGAAAAGGTGCAAAAAGGTGAGACTGAGACACAAATGCTCAGGTCCAGACAGTGATGAGCGAGTACTGACCCACCAGTGCCCTCCTAAAAGCACCCACTGTTGCAGACCATACCCAGAGATCCAAAGTGAGACAGTCTGCAGCTCTACTAAGTATTTACCTTTAACATTTCCCCTGATAATCACCCACAGCTGAAGGTCAGTACAAGCAAGTTGTGATGCCCATGGCTTTTTCCAAGGGCCATCAGGCAGGAGGAGGGATAGAGCCCGCAGACTGCTGTGGCCTGACCCAACAGAGCCCAGCATGGGACGCACATGCAAGGCAACACAGAAAGACATGTCAAGCAGCTTCGGGCAGAGACTCATAATTAAAAAGCCCTTTAATCTCTGATGAGCACCAAAGCAGCAGTGACTGGTACTTTGCAGAAATAAACTTGGTCATTATTAATTAAGGTACTGCAAATCGTGACAAGGTTCAGCTCCCTGCTATACCACAGGTATTCCCTGGCTACAAAGCAAGAGCTCTAATTGCACCTCAAGCTAAAAAGGCACCAGCTCTGCTGAAACCAGGCTGACACCCATGTGGCACTTACCAATGATGCAATTACCTCCCCAGCAGTTTCTAAACACAAACTGCTGGAGCACCAGCTTGGCAAATGATTGAGCAAAGCAGCTCAACAGCTCACTCATGAACAGAGCCAAGCTGATCATTTGAGCAGTATCTGACAGTAAAAGGTAGATGGTTTAATGTTTTCAAACATTCCCAGGTGACCTGGATTACATCCTGTTTTAAATTGCAGCAGGTGCTCACAGGAACTCTGCTTGTCACTGTGCCCATTTGCAAGTGTTCCTCCTGTAATCAAACAAGGCAGATTTTCTACAACAACCTGGACTCTTCATTCCCAGCTGGGAATTCTGTGCCTTTAATGATATGTTCCCTAATGAATATTTGTCTTTAGCTTTGTAGTTTATTAGCTAAAACTGTTCTTCTTTTCTGGATTGGAGGCTCTGCTCTTCTTAATCCCCAAGGGATCCCACCTGACTTGTCCTTCCTACAACCACATGCAAGAACAAGGCTTGGCTCAGGTGAGCTCCTCTGCAGCCCTTCCTCTGCCTGTTGCTGGAGTCTCATGTGGACCCTAAGCAAGATCTTGGAAGCAAGTCCATGTGGAAGAATGAAGCAGGGCTGGAGGAGAGGAAGGCATTCATTTGCCCCTCCAAAGTGTGGCCCATCTATGGTCCCACCTGTGCAACCTTTGCTCCTCTCAGCTGAGGTACCTTAATACCTCTTGGGGTGCACTGATGGGTAACCAAACTGCTCAACACCTCTAGCAACCACTAACTTGGGTATCTGTATCAGAATCATAATCACAGAATACCAGGTTTGAAGGGACCTCAACGATCATCTGATCCAACCTTTCCTAGGAAAGCATGACCTAGACTAAATGTTCCAGCACCTTTTCCAGCCAAATCTTAAGAGTGTCCAGTGTTGGGGAGTCCATCACTTCCCTGGGGAGATTATTCCAGTGGCTGATTTTTCTTATTATGAAAAACTTTCCTCTAGTGTCCAGTTGGAATCTCCCTAGGAATAACTTGTGCCCATTACCCCCTGTCTTTTTCATGTGACTCCTTGTAAAAAGGCAGTCTCCATCTCCTTTAAGACACACTTTAAGTACTGGGGCATAACAATAGGGTCTCCCTGGAGCCTTCTTTTCTCAAGGCTGAACAGGCCTAGGTGACTCTCAGCCTCTTCTCAGTTTCCCAGTCATTTTGTCATCTTTGTGGCCCTTGTCTGGAGCCTCTCAAGCCTGTCCACACCTTTTTTGTATAGCAGGGACCAAAACTGAACACAGTGTTCCAGGTATGGCTTGTCAAGCACCACGTAGAGGCACACAGGATGAAATAAATTCAGCTCAGCTGTGACAGTGGTGCTTTTGGACAACTTGCAGCTGAATGTTAACTTTACCTGGTGACAAAGGAAATACTTGCAGTTTAGAGGTACCAACAGGAGCACCTGAAAGCCCTCCAGCTGTGGACAAGTTCAGGGCATGGGTCTGGCTTGTCATCATAGCAGCTGTCCCAAACCTGCCAGTGTGATCCATCCTCCAGGATGAAACCACAGCTCTTATAGCTGTTTGTGATAAATACTGTGGGTTAGAAACAACTCCTGACGAGAGTAAACCCCTAAGATGGAAAAAACCATAATAATTTATTAAATTACCTTAATTTTATAGAATGGTTTAAGGTAACTTCACAGGACCATGGTGACTGGACAACAACAATACTTTTCACTCTAAAGTAGAAGCCCTTTGGGACACAGTGCTAGGAGATGATATGATTAGTGAGAAGATGTGGAAAAGCACAAAGCAGAGCAAAGGGCTTTTTCCAGTGGTAGAAAAGTCAAAATTAATTACCAAGAAGTGTAACATGAAAAGGAAAACAGTGAAGAATCCAAGTTGTCAATAGAAAGTTGACCCCTGGGAACAGATCTCTTCCTGGCACTGAAGAAAAGGTAGGTGTCTTAGAAAAGGAGAAGGAAGTGAAAGATAAGATGTTCAGCATCAGCCCAGGCTGTAGGTAGCTCTTTGTGTGATGTAAATTGGAACTTCCTGGGCATCCTCCAGTACTTTCAGGCCAAGGCTGTGAATTCAGGGAAGAAGGCAAGGAGCAGAGAAGGATCCATCCTAAACCAGATGGGCCAGAAGGCTGTGGAAGTGCATCTACCAGCACAGCTGAGACAAGGAGTTTCCCAACATAAGCAGGCTCACCTAAAGCTGAAGGGGCTGAAGCAAGGTGTTAAGCCCTCTGAGCACATCTCACCCAACCCAGACAGCCCTCAGGTAAGACAAAATGCCTCCAGGAACAGAGGGAATTTAATGCAAGCACAAGTGGATTGACACCAAGGAGAGAGGAGTCCTTACTGTTAACGAGCCAGCAAAGGGGCTATGGCAAACTCTTTGGAGCAGAGGCTGCTATCCTCATAAGATATTCAGGACCCTCCACTGCCAATAATGCAGCTGAGTTGGGTGACTTGGCACCTACCAAAGAATGAGCACCTGCAGGCTCAGGTCCAGCAAAGCTGATTTTAGCAGAGTCAGGGCAAATAAAAGCTGAAAACTGAATTGACATTTACATTTCCAAAACCCTAACTTGGTTCTAATAAAAAATAAGAGTAAAGATAAACAGGCAACTGGTCAGCAAGTGGTCCCAGGGGAAATTAATTCCACACAGGCTTCGCTGTAATGTGTTTGTTTCTCTGCTTTTAAAAAATATATGCATGGTTCTATCATCAAAATTAGATTTTCCCTTTCACTTGCAATGAAACCCTCATCTAATTTACCGGGAGATAGCAGAGGACTCCAAGCAGAGCTTACATCCCTGCTCACTTCCCTCCATCTGCTTTTTCAGACTCAACTGTACATTCTAGGGTGTGTTCATGAAGTTGCCATGCATCAAGAAGGGCCACACTAAAGACCTGTGAGTTGGTAAGACCTAGCTGAGAATGGGCTACCCCAGTGATACAGTCTTCTCCCCCAGGCCCTTCTCATAGCCATAGCTACTTTTCATTTCCAAACAGGTCATCTTACCTAAACAAAACTGTTTCTTGATGATCTCTATTATTTGTAACAGCAACACTTTGCTCAGTTTCCTAGGACATTACGGAAAAAACATTTGCTACCATAACAAAAACTGCCAACACTAGACTTTTGTGCTATGCAGAGAGACCACAGTGGGAGGAACCACTAAAAACGTGTTTATAGATGTGCTTCAGCATGACTGCAAGATTGTTCTTAGGCTTGGAAACCACAGGCTAGTGCTGAATGGTCCTGCTTCCCAGGGAATGTCCAGACAAGTGCTCCCACCAATATCTACAGCTGTACCTAAAGATGCAGCAGAACCTGCCGTTTCACTGTAAACTGCTATATAGCTCTTTTGCGAATGTGATGTGTATTTTAACAGACAAAAAATTCAGGCCAAGAAGGTCTGAAAAAGCAGCCTCCCCACACCAGCTTTCCTTCCCCCAGGAAACAGTACAGGGGCTACAGCAAAGCAGAGCAAGAGACTGAGACAGCAGTATATAGTTCTGGTGGCCATGCTTATGTAGGATCTTAGTATGAGTTAACAACAAAAAGGGTTGGCAGGGAAAGAAAAGAGGTCATGTTTTATCTCTTCTTGTTGAAGTGCCTAAACATGGCTTTGTAGCTCCAGAGATAAAGCAGAAGGGCTATGCGAAAAGTGTTAGCAGTGCCTTACCTTCCCAGTGTGGCTGGAGAACAATGTCTCCTTTCCAGCATCAAACTAGTGGAGATCACCTATTTCCTGAGCCTGACCATAGATGGTAGGTGTTGTTTCCACAAGGGAAAATTGAAAACAGTATGCCAGATCAGGCAAATGGCCTTGGTGTTTGCAAACTACAAACAGGATACCAGGAAAAGGAGCTTCAAGGAGAGGGCAAAGGTACACATACCTAATGAGGCTCCTATGGCTGTCTGTCAGGAATGACCAGTGGTACCGGACAAGAAGTGGGCTGCAGTTGGTCATCTTGACAAATCGCACATCTTCAGTGTCATTCAAGATGCAGCCAAAGTCCAGGGCTGTGGTCTGGATAAGGAGATTCGGGAAGTAGACTTCCCCCCGAACGGTGATATGCTCTTGATGAGGATGCTCGAGAAACTGTATCTTCAGTGCCTTCTCTACTACCCGGCTACTTAAATCCTCCCCATAAGCAGGGTTAAATCGGATGCAGAGATGAAGTTCCTCCCCTGTCCCCAGCTTTACTGGCTGCAAGTAGATAGAGCATTAATCACCAGTATGATGAAGTCTCAAGATGTGATAGCATGAAAAAGGTAAATGTGCAATGTGTGACCCCAATGTGGGTTTTTCAATTCATCCTTCATTTTCTTCACAGTGAGTGTCTGACTGCAACCACCACACTTTTATCTGAAACTATCTATCTCAGGGTCACATTCCTGTGCTCTGCATCAATATAAAAGAGAAATAAACACTGTTCTCCTGAATTATGGATCTGCAGAGACTATGTGCTAAATGCACAACCAAATCAGCACTCTCGAAAGCCAGGACTTTTTGCCCTGACCTTAGGGTAACTCCTTTATCAGCACTGCAGTCTCACCGTTGCAGAGGCTAGTCACTGACAGGGCACAGAAATGGTGGCTGCACCTACAACACATGTCTAGCAGAGTCCATGTCCAACTCCTTCCACTGACACCAGAGCAGGAGCCAGGCAGCAGCTGGAGGAGCTGCCCTCAAAGACAGCAGGCTGCTCCTTAGGTTATCTGAGGATGGCTGCTGGAGAGCTAGGATGGTTTCCCAGAGATTACTTTACTACACAACTTGCCTAGATCTAGCTGCCTGCTGCTTTCTCCTCATGTATTAGAGACAAGACATATCTTCCCAATACAGATGATATTTTTTTTCCATCAGTAGCTTGTTTCAAATCTCATTTAGCTCAAGCCAGTCTACTGCAGACTCTACAGCATACACTTCCATGCTAGAGGACCTCCCAACAGAAACACACCACCATGTTCCTCCCTCTTCAAACCTCACCAACAGGAAGATCCACAGCTGCTCACCTGAGTGTCTGCAGGGAGGGGCTGCTGGTCTGCATTGCAGATGGAGAAGGGTTGTCCTAAGGCCAGGAACATGCTGAGGGGCAGTGATGAGATGTTTTTTAAAGACAAAGGCTTGTACTGCGGAGTAAGGACATCACTGGGTTGCTACAGAAACAGGAGACAAGAAAAAATTACTGAACTCAGGCCATGGATCTCCTTCCCCTTCAGATGCATTTAAAATTTTGCAGCTCTAAAAGTGCATACATCTGTATTTACTACCTTAATTAGTTTCTATCCTTATAGAAGTTTTTTTCTTTAAGTATATCAGATGCTTTTCATGTTTAGAAACCAGAGCATCCCCCAGGGGACAGGGAAACAGTCTTTTGTACAGATGAGAGAGAAGGACCTGTACAGGAGGCAGTTGCTTGAACAAGATCAAAACCAGAAAGTGAACTCAGTCTGTCTCCAGTTTTGTATCCTCTTTTGGCCAGAATGGCACAAGATGATTTTCCCTCACATATGGTAATTCCTAACAACCTTATCTGCTCCAGTAGCTTCATAAAAGCAGTGATTCTACTCAGAAGACAAAAGCAAGCAGGATTTGCTTGCAGGCTTTGCACTCCATAGTGGAGAATCTGCAGCAGCCTGAGGTTAGCTTTGAACACTGAAGTGTACACACAGCCAGCTAGAAACCTTAGCGGTCTGGTTGCAACCTACTGCCCCTGCTTACAGTGACATGGTGTCTGTAGTCTCAAAGCTATGTTCAGCCTAAGCTATCTCTTCCTGTTTATGCATTGGTCTGGGCTTCCTGCATGGTTTCTATAAACTAGGCAGTGTTTAGAAAACTAGTTCTGGGTGTACAGATATCCAACAACTGCAGTGTCACAGCACTCAATAAATCAGAGCATAATAATCCGGCCCAATAGATTGTAACTATCCTCTGCTAATTGCTTTTCACAGGCTGAGAAAGTTGGGTCTGTTCAGCCTGGAGAAGAGAAGGCTGCTTGGAGACCTCATAGCAGCCTTCCAGTATCTGAAGGGGGCATAAAAGGATGCTGGAGAGGGACTCTTCATTAGGGACTGTAGTGACAAGACAAGGGGTAATGGGTTAAAACTTAAACAGGGGAAGTTTAGATTGGATATAAGGAAGAAATTCTTTCTTGTAAGGGTGGTGAGGCACTGGAATGGGTTGTCCAGGGAGGTTGTGAATGTTCCATTCCTGGCAGTGTTCAAGGCCAGGTTGGATGAAGACTTGTGTGGCATGGTTTAGTGTGAGGTGCCCCTGCCCATGGCAGGGGGGTTGGAACTAGATGATCTTAAGGTGCTTTCCAACCCTAACTATTCTATGGTTCTATAAATAACAAGGGAAGAGAATATAACATCTCACCACCTGCCAACCAATACCCAGCCCGACTCGAGCAGTGATCTACCCTTTCCGGGTAACTGCCCCCAGTTTATATCCTGGGCATGACGTGCTGTGGTATGGAATATGCTTTTGAAAGCCAAAAACCACAGCACTGCACCAGCTACTAAGAAGGAGAAAAATGACTGCTACTGCTGAACCCAGGACAGTTGTCTTAGGCACTACATTCAGAATATAATTATGAACATTTGATTTGATGCTTCCCAAACCAGTTCTAGAAACTGGCTTCAGATACCCGGACTTCAAAACTTTATAGTGTCTTCAAACCTATTAACCAGACATATTTTTGAAAGGTTTTCTTATATAAATATCTTAGGACTGTAGCAATTTCTCCAAGATCAGTTCTTTCATTATTAAGACAATTTTAATGTATCCATCACAAAATGACTGGATGGCCTTTTAGCATGCCTTTGCATGTGCCATTCCAATGCTTACACCAAGTTCTAGTTAAAAGATTTATTGTAGCAGACAGATTTTTGTTGTCAAGTAATCAAAATGCCCCATGACTTTTACTAAAAAACAGTTACTGTTTGAATCTTATCCCATTACTTCATTATTCTGTAATTTGAATAAGACTGGTGACCAGCTTTATTACTGCAGCACAGTTATACTTGTTGAGTAACATCCCTCCTGCTAATTACCTCTAACTAGTGTAAAACAAAAACTTTGAAATTAGAAACAAACTCCAGGCAATTAAAAAAGGTAATACTAAAAGGAATTTTATCTTGCCAGCCATTTGGCTGACCCAGGGATACCAGAAATCTCATCTGCTGATTTTTAATGGCATGTCATATCAGGCAGAATTTCCTTTGCTACTTGTGACAGGATTAAGGATG
>JBCJKH010059640.1:8078-18613 GCA_039877255.1 Loriculus beryllinus | reverse complement strand
ACTGGAGCAGCTTGCTCCAAGCCCCTGTGTCCAACCTGGCCTTGAACACTGCCAGGGATGGGGCAGCCACAGCATCTCAGGGCATCACTTCTTCCTAGGGCTGCTTTTAAGGAAGGTAAGAACATTTCCCTCTCTCTCTCATAAATTTCCCCAGATATTTTCCTGTTTAATTATTCAGCTTTTGGGGCTTCTTTGAT
This sequence comes from Loriculus beryllinus, assembly GCA_039877255.1. NCBI lineage: Eukaryota > Metazoa > Chordata > Aves > Psittaciformes > Psittacidae > Loriculus > Loriculus beryllinus. The sequence continues at coordinate 18,416 of JBCJKH010059640.1, read as the reverse complement.
TTTAAACTAATCAGCCTACCTGCTCACTCAGCCTTAATGGGTAACAGGTCAGAAGCTATCAGCCCAAGGCAGGAATCCTCCCTTTTTCTCCAGCTGAGAATCTCTGTCCCATCCACCATTGAGACATCACAGAGAGAGAGCATGCTACGAAGCGCAGCCAAACCCCATTTCCCACATGCTGCACTCTCTTTCCTCCACACCAAATATGAAATATGTGCATTTGCCTCTCTTTTCTATCCATGGAATAGTTCAAAAGAACACTTCCAGCACAAAATTTTATTTGTTCACCCCTCTTGTCACTGCTGGGATGAGCAGAACTGCAAGCAGGTACCTAATGTTGTAGAGGACAGAAAGAAATTTAGGTGCACTAGAAAATCACGCGTTATATGACTTGGATGGATCTTTAATAAGTTTTGAAAAATATGTCTAAAGGAGCTCTAATTTTATTGCTAAATTAATTTTAGTGAAATGCTTCTGGAGAGCATGCTTCAGGAATTTCTATAAGTTATATTTATCCAACCAGTGAGGATTATCTGACTTTTTATAAGCTAATCCTCTTGAGTGGTATGTCTCAATCCTATGAGAAGGCATGTAATATTTTACATTACAAGTGCTTTAATTTTATCATCATTAATTTCCAGCATGACACTTTAAACACCTATAAGAATTTCCACATAAGAAGGGCAGACAGCAATCCAGATGCAACATTCATAGGTTTTGGTATTTTCCATTATCATGCAATAGCATCTAGGATTTTTGAGCAATTCCTTTGTTTTCACTTTCATTCCCATTGCCTCTTATTTCACAGGCCATCCCCATTTTTTCATGTCTTGGCAAGTATCAGCTGCAAGAGTGATTCACCTTCTGATGATTTTCTTGTCTCACTAGAACAATCAAGGGAAGAGCAAGCAATGTCTTCATATTTATATTAAATTGTGCTGATACAGGGTAGCCAAATTCTGCCCTTAACATGGGTGCACAGCTCTTCCTGTGAACCCAGGAAGCTGGGTTTTATGTGAAGGTATTCTGCTCTTAATGCAGTGGCCTTTTTTGCTTTGTACAAGGAAATTCATATTTTCATGTCTAGATAAAGAGGAATAAGATAGTTCTTCCTTAATTTCAGTGAAGTCATAGAGCAGCTATGGATTTGCTCTAACTGTATAGCTGATATTAATTCAAAAGCCATGACTGGGATCCAATACATGATTTTGAATAATCATGGCACATCTTTAAGGACTTATAGAATTATCTGCCTTGTTAAGTTTTCCAACATATACATTTGCAAACATATTGCAGCTTTTAAAATGCTCATGACTGTGCTAATACAACACACTAATTTTCCTTGGATAGGCTAAAATATTTAGTAAAGGGATCACAAGGGTGAGTAGACAGTAAGGCAGACCATGAGAAAGTCACTAAGTTTCAGAAAGGAGCGATATTACACATCAGATGTTTGAACAGATGAAAATCACAGTCACAAACTGGAATCCCCTGAAGTTATTAGTATTGAGTCAATAGAAAGTCTGACAAACTTTGATCACACAGGTGAGAAAGAAATCACCCTCTACTGTCTCATGGATTTTTCTGGGTAGAGCAGAAGAGGCATAGCTTTGCTCTTGATGAACACCCACAACTTCTGCTGTCTTTCTCCACCCCTTTCTCTCTTCGAAACTGTACAGTGGTTCTTGAGACAGAGACAGCTTTGTCCAGACAGCCAGCATAGGATTTTTAATGCTCTGCTTAAGTCTCACTAGCACTATTGCAAGGCTTAATGAACATTTAAATCACACATAGACTTGTCGGCTTTCCACAGACAGGTGAGTTTCAAGAGAGAAAACAGCTCTGTTTGAAGAGACACACATCCCATTATGCATGGGATAATCCCCTATTATCCCATCCCTTCTACTAATTACAGTATGTTCTAGAGTTTCAGTGGTTCTTTGGTATCCAGGTGCCAAGCTCAGCACAATGAACCCCAATGGAAGCCATGTCAAATCTCAGTTTGGGCTACAGCATTGGAAGTCGCAGATGAGGATGCTGAAAGCCACAGAGGAGCAAAACATCACCACTGGCAGTTGCCTCAGTCAGTATAAACACTACTGAGTCTAATAGACAGGTGTTTCTGTTTATTCATAATGTTGTAAAGGCCATTTTATCTACCTAGTAAAGGTTTATCAGATAATACCATTATCCGTTGATATCATACAATAGTATAATTAATTTCTGCACAATTCCTTTGTCTTGTATGAAAACTCAAGTATTTCCTATGGAAGCTACTCAGCATATTTCTCTTTGGAGATTGATATTTTTCTTCTTGTGAAATTGCAGGTGCAGGTCTGAGAGAAACAGAACAATTTTCTCATCCCCAACTTTAGCAGCATTGCAAAGAGCCTGCCCTCATCAGGATATGAAAACGTTCCAATTGCATCTGTCTTGCTGCTCTTTCCACCACTGCTCTTCAGAGAGAGACACAAATCCTCCCAGTGTTCCTGAGCAATACATTTTGCATTTGGAGTTCTGACTTGGCTGACACTTCCTTAAAAAAAAGATATAAAATATTCCAAGTCAGACAACTCCCTGGTGACTATTACACAGCTGCAGATGCTGAAGGGCACAAATTATTCCTGCTAAGGTCAACATTACCTTACACTAAAAAATTGTCTTCCTGACCATTCATTCTTTCTTGACTTCCACACAGTGAACAAGTGATGAATTTTTATGATTCCACCACCAACCATTGGTCATGTTATGTACCTCTTGGGAAAGAGAAGCGAGGAGGTGGAAAGAGGTCCCAGCGCGCACACAGACACCTAAAGATCTCTCCTTTTTTGTTTCCTAAGATTGCATTAAACCAGATGAGTCAAAATTCCATTTGGAAGCTGTTACAGGACTTAATCAGTGTAAGTGAGGCACAGAATGAATCTTATGAAAGGGATGGAAGGATGTATTCAGACAGCCCACATTTAAACTCATATTCAAAGTCTACTGTTTCCTACTGGCTAGCCAGTTTGGAGGGCACGGAGCCAAGCAACGGACCTGAGACCTATGTGGAAGTTAGTCAGGCAATTTTAATATCGCCCAGAGCTGCTTAGCAGTAAGTGAAGTTCCCCAAGCGGAACCTGTGTGAAGGATAGACATTCTGTTTCATGAAGGAATATGCTACTTTAAAATATGATTAAATTCAGATGTGGGATGAAAGACAGAAAAATTAGAAGTTCCTCGTGATTTTCCTTTAACCAACTGAAATATTATATTCACCTACATTGAAAACTTTGTAGTTTGGTTATTGCAGTACTGAAAGCAGCATAAATTTAAAGCTCTCCAGTTCAAAAATGAAAGCCTACACACTGCAAGCGTTGTAAGAATCCCTTCTTACTTGTTCCTTCTGCTCCATATTCTCCCTAAAATTGATACCATTGCATCAAATGTTTTTATTTCAACCAAACTGCATTTTTGCAACAAAAAAACTTGTTCTCTTAAAGATTTTCCTCTTAGCTTTACCCACTTAGTACTGCACCCACTTCTTTCACCAACAGATGATGAAGGAACAAAGAAATGGCTGTTTAATACTGTATTAAAGTGCTCAGATACTGTAACACCAGAGGAGATGTAGAATGAAACAGAATTCACAGGCTGCAGGCAAGAACTTTCTCCCCTTTTGTCAGAGCAGGCAGCATGTAGAGTCTGGCCCTAATCAGATTAGATTGTGCATATTTATAAACATCTGAAGACCATAAAGAAAGACTCCCAATTAAAAGATACTCTGAATTTACTTCTGCAAGAGTTGCAGTAAAACATGGCGATAAGCATTTCCATCAGAGGCTGCGATTTGGCATAAACTGGGCTTGTCAAATGAGTCCTCTCCTAAATGTATTTTCCACCAGAACTTATTCCCTCATTCTCTTCAGCTACATTAGAAAAACATGTCACATTTGATCTGGTTGTATGAAGTTACACAATGCCATGTCACTGCATGGGATGCAACCCCGTGTAATGTAATGCACATTTGAGCAAAACTCTCTTTTCCATTATGGGCGGGAGTAAATTACAGATAGGAGTTTAACATAATTAACCACAAACTGGCAATAAGGCTTATTTTCTGTCTTTCTAGATTACTATCAAGTTAGCTAAGCACTTCTTAAGCTTACTTCTAAGAGCAGTTAAAAATGCAATAAAAGATATTTAAGATGAATCGGTGGATAAATTTGTGGATAAATACGCTGTGTGAACCATCCAAGCTATTTGGAACAGATAGTGAATCCAAGATGCTGGTTAGGTGTGGCCTGTTGGTTTGTAGTCTATGCCTGACTATGATTTCTCATAAAAAAGTTTAACTTACTTTTCCTGATCAGTTATTTCTCAGTTAAGATCTGTGCTGTTGTTACCTCTTAACAATAATACAAGCCTGAACCCATGCCCAGCAGCTGCCCACAATGTGCCTCTTCCAGCTGAAATCACTTCATCATTTATTACTCCAAAAGCTAAATAAGGGCAGGCGTTTTCCTAAAGAATTGATTTTTAAGGGCTCAGTATCAATCAGCTCTTTTTGCCTTTGATCCTCAGTAAGCAGGGAGCCCGACATATACTGAATTCAATATGTAGCCCATTTAAAGATACTCTAGACTTTCTGCTGCTCCCACAAACCACCTATTTGCTTCAGACAATCAGCAAACTTTTATTAAGGGGATGCTTTAACAGCATACATGACAAACAGCAGCGTTACTCTGAAACAGATCTAGAAAAGTAAGCAATCTAATTGGGCCAGTTGCATTGAATATTCCTGCAGCAGCTCTGATTAGCAATACTTTGTTAAAGCACAGAGGTTGGGCTTTCCCTGTGCAGCAGTCATCACCCTGGCCCCATCTCTGATGCTATGCCGATCAGTTCTGTCTTATGGCTGTCCCTGAGCACTTGCGGAAGGTCTGCCTAGCTCCAGAAACACCAAATTGTCTGCTGTATGTTTGACCTTCTGCATGTCTACTGTTTAATTTTTGCCTGATGAAGCATAACAGAGATCCAGTTCATCTGCAGAGCAGATCCATACATTTCTGGGTTCAAGCACTGGAGAAATTCCAATCAACATTGTCTGAGGACAAGTTTAGCAATTAGTCCGATCCTTTAAAGACGTACATTTCCATATCCATTCATGTCCTATTTTCCTTGTAAAGTGTATCTTTTCAGCTTCCCAGAATCTTTTTCTCTCAACATCCTCATTCTAATTGAATATTGGCATATATCATTCAACTGCAACCTGCCCCTATGAGTAAGAACCAGATTCTCACAGAAGCAGCTGCATCAGTATCAACATTTCATTTTGGTGACTGTCCTGGGATGTGCTAAAATGGGGAGAGGAGGAATAGGGATGTATTTATTGTCAGAATACAGAGCAGGATCCTTCAGATAAAAGGTCTTGCAGTAAGATTTTAAACAGTGCTACCTGGAAAACAAAGCCTTAAACTGTGGACTTCCCTATTATTAGTAGTATTAGTATTGTTGTTGTTGTTATTATTGTTGTTGCTGTTACTGGAATTACAGTTTTGGACATGGTTTAGAAAGGAAGTATGTGTGATCATACACAATACCTGGAGAACAGGGTCGGAAAAACACCCTCTCACAACACAAAAAGATTTTGCTGTCATATGGAGTAAATAAGATGCTCTAAGTGCCCCAGAGGATCTGCCTTTTCATTGTTGAGTCCTGTTATAACACTGATCAACATGTAATTCTCACTCAGGCTAATAACATATGATTTCAGGTCATATCTGTGCTACAACAAAGGTGGGAAGAGATGCTGAAGTAGTGCCATAATGCTCCAGTGGTTTTGTGGACCTTAAGCCCTCTGGCTAGTTGTGTTGTGGAACACAACTCAATACAATGAAGTAAACTGATAATTCATTAGTCCAGTTTTCATACAAGAATTGAGCACAGTCACAGGCATTAAATAATTACAATTTTAATTGTAAGTAAATAATTACAATTTTTTAACAAGTACTGACTTGAAATAAAATATGTGAAATGCTCACCAAATATATGTCTTTCCTTGTACTACTGACCACACTGTAATCTCAGGGCCAGGCTGGATGGGGTTTTCAGCAATCTGGTTTAGTGGAAGGTGTCCCTGCCTGTGGCAGGGGTTGGAACTGGATGAGCTTTAAGGTCCCTTCCAACACAAACCAGGCTGGGATTCCACAATTTTGTGATAATCCTTGAGAAATTGCTGCATCTGATTCAGACTGCTGCCATGCATTGGAGAAGATGCTGTGGTCTGGCTCAGACAGTTGGTTTATCCCTCTTGGTCTTACAGAGGTTTGTGGCTTTAGAAGTGGTTTTGAGGTGGATGCTCCTGATAGTTTAGTGCCTATTCCTGCAAGCTGCTGAATGCTGCAGCTTGCATCCTAGTATACCTTTAAGCATATGATAATTCTTGGGCTACTCCCATGCTTAAAGTTAAGCACAAAGCTTAAGTGCTCTTCTGGATTGGGTCCAGCCTAAATCAGCATCTGGCAGGATCAGTGCCTTAACCATCTGCTCTTTCTCATGGAGCTTTCCAGCTCGGAACATAATTTAAACCAGAGCTCGGAAAACATGGAGGTTGGTCTGGGAAGGAGAAAATCACTGTTCACATTTCATTGCATTGCTGAGCTTTCCCTTTGTTGGAAGATATTTATACATTGGATTTATTTATATGGCATAGTGCCCCTTAAGCTCTGGTTTTAATGTATTCTCTAAGAGTATTAGAAACACCTATCTAACAAAGTGCTTCTAAAAAAGGAGGCTGGTGACACGTACCTACAGACTTTCTTCTGGTTGCTGCATGGGCTGGCAAGAGTTTTGTGGCTCTCATGACTACTGTTTCTCTCCATACACACTGTCTGTCTAAACCTGGTGTCCAGGAGCTTAGTTTGTATCTGATGATCAGTCTTAAGATTGTGTTAGTGCCCGTATAAAAGTGCAGGGTTTCACAATTGCTGTGACTCAAAAGCTGTCTGTTGGGACAGTGAGACACCTCCACCACACAAAATTAGAATCTTTGGTTTATGCGTACGTACAGCACTCACATTTCTTCCTTTATCAACTTTGCTGAGGTAAATATGCAACTGGGTGGAATTTTAGTCTGGTAGGGGACTTAAGATGAGATTTGGCTGCAGTCTCTGAATGAGATGTTTTACGAGTGCCACAGAGCTCCTGGATCCAGTGGGGCACTCCAAACACATCCTCAGTCTATACTGGTGCATCATTAGGGACTTCCCAGCTTTCCCCTATCACCTATTTTCCCTAGAAAGAAAAGATGCAGTAATCTCCAGGTACAGCAATCAGAGGGGACACAGAGCTCCACTCCTACAGAGGAGTCCTCAGCACCCACCCACAGCTCAGTCCTGACACCCTCATGTCCTGCCTGCAAAACATGGTGGACACCAGACTGCCTGGAGAAGGGCTGTGCAACTCTGTGATGGAAATGAGGACCGTGAGGGAACCTCAGCACAAAGACCCTGAAGCTGTTCCTAAAAGGGCTCCACTTGTTCCGTAAAAGCTTTGGTGTTGCTCACACCTTGGGTGCCACAAGGAGCCCGAGGCTGCCCCTCGCTCTGCCCTGCACAGCCATCTCTGCTCTCTGTAGGCTCCAGGCATCCTGCAGCATTCATTTGCCAGACATGTTCAAAAGCTCAGCCTATAACCCTTTACCTTGAGCTTTCACATATTTCATTACTAAAGGTTCATGAAAGTACTGCCTTACAAGCTACATAATTGTACAATTTATGGTATCTTCATTATTTCCATCTCCTGCTGATCCACTGGTTGAAAAAACATTCTGAGGTGTTTCCTAATAACTTTTATGTCCCCATTCAGATTTATCCAAATTAATAAAACTAGACTCTATGCATCTCAGGTTTCAGCACTCTGTCTCCCTGCTTACATTAGCAGACAATTCCTCTCCTTCCCTCTTCCTGAAGTCCAAGGCTATCTGGGTTAAGTCTTTAGTCTTTAGATAATGGAATATAATTCAAAAGGAGACACTGATGAAAACTCATAGTCTTCAGCCTTCTCCTTGTGTTTTATCAGTCGTTATTCCCACCACAAATGGAATAGACAGGAAACAGCCCAATCCATTCCCACCATGTCCTAGCAAGTAATTCATCTGCCTTGACTAGCCAGATGAAATAATAAAGATGTTGGAGTCTGAGCATGGCTTTTATTGACTGTGGAATGAAGCTGGGATTAGCTGAGAGGGGTTATTTTTCCTGTGTGGGTTGAGCCTGCCCAGTGATAGCTGGAGCCTCAGAGAAGAAGGTGGAATTTACCTTGTCTCCAAGATTTCTCAGCATCCGTACAGTTCACCTTTGGAGAACTGTAGCAGTACATGCTGGTCCACCAACCTAGCTAAAAAATGCATTAACTTTATAGAGCTGCTGAGAATATGGGAACAATCCACCAGATCCAGAACCTTGCACCAAAGCCAGTTTGCAGGGCAGCAAGCATGGATTTTTCCAGCAGACCACTGATGCTTGATGCGATCTTTAGACATCTATTTGACAAAAGTGGCATATAAACCTGAAAGGTCCCTTGCCATCTGCACCATAATGATTATTCCACTATTATTCCACAGATAGAGAAGTGAATTTCACCCCCTCCTGTATTCTTAAGGCTGAGTCTAATTCCTAAGGAAAGGCATGTGGTTATCATTAATGTTAAGATGTACTTCACTGAGGTTTTGGCCAAATAGCGGTTGAGGCAATTGCATCATGCTAGTTTTAATTTTCCTGATGATTTTGAGTCAATACTGAACCTTTCCCTTTGTGATTTAAACTCCTGTCCAGCTACATCTAAAGACTACTTTTTAACACCAGATGAAACATGCCTGATTGCCTGAACCGCCTCAATTTCCTCTTTGAGTTGCAAGGAGCTAGGGTGCTATTTCATTTTCTCCCCTGTTAGTAAATGAGACATACTGGTCTCAGCTTGAGAGAATGGGACATAGCAGAAAAGGACAGAAATCCATAACCACTCAAGAAAATTGCCCTAAAAATGCCAGCTTTAAACCTCAGGAGCAAAAGGAGGAGATTGGCGTAGTGAGATGTGTTTAAACGTGTGAGCATCTCAGTAGAGCTGTTTAAATTGTTCCCCTGTGTTGGGAGCACATGCTAGGAAGCTCCCACGGGCCTTGTCATGTTAGTCTGTGGCAAGGGAAGGGATGGCCAGAGAGCTATCGGTCCATCCGTACTAGAAACGTGTTCCCCCAGTGTTCCATTTCCTGCCCCACACAGCACCCTTCCTGATCACACAGCACTACCATCCCCTCTGCTGTGCTCCATGAGGAAAGCAAGGACTGTTCTCGTTTTACAGGGAGAGAAACACCCACTACCAGAGATGAGAGCAAACCCTCCAAGTTCCCACTCAACTCCCAGACTTCTCTTATCACTTGTTCTCAGTCCATCCTTTAGCATGTTTTGAATGAATGAACTAAGCTCATGGATCAGAACTGTCAGGCTATAAAAATAAGTGTTATGCTGTGCTGTTCAAGTAGATGGATTGGGAGCTAGCTGAATACTCTCTTTGCGGGGTCTCTGGTGAAGTTCCTATAATTCCACCTCCTCCCCAGCTCTGGCAGAGTTACACAGCTGAGAAGTTTCCCACCCACATCTTCTACTCCTCATCCTCACCCACACTGAGCTAACGAAGTGCAAGAGAGAGCTGTTAACTAAAGCTGTTGGAGAGGGGGATTAGACAAAGCAAAGAGAAAGCAAGAAATAACAAGATATATTAATTCATGCTGGCTCCAGCTTAAAAAGTCTTGCTGCTCTGTCCTTACTACAAGATGTCTTCAAACACTCATGGTACATGGCTGTGGAATGTTTTTTGGCTGCTTCTAAAATGGCTTTTTTTTATCACTTCAGGAACATTACAGTGCAAGACATAGGGACTGTATGGAACTGTTCTGTTACAAGCCTTCCCAGCAGCAATGTCTAGTTACTTGTCAAAGCTGTTCTTCAGAGATCAGTCATTTTATTTCTTTTCTTACCAAGTCTTAAACTTCATGTATTCTTTTATAGTAATTATTTATTAGCTAATCATCCCTCCTTCAGGCTCACAATATTGGGTGGCCTTTAGGTTAAGCAATAGGAAATGGAGCCATTTACTTCCAAATTCAACCCAGGCAATCAAAACCAGCCCAAAGGATGTTTGATGAACTCTCAGGACCCCGCTCCAGCTCCACAGATCCTCCTAGTGGAATGTATAATCCAGCTCCAAGCCCTGCCACAGGCAGGGACCCCTTCCACTGGAGCAGGGTGCTCCAAGCCCCTGTGTCCAACCTGGCCTTCAACACTGCCAGGGATGGGG
>JBCJKH010059639.1:12201-27151 GCA_039877255.1 Loriculus beryllinus | reverse complement strand
CCCCCCCCCCCGGCCCCCCCCCCCCCCCCCCCCCCCCCCCCCCCAGTCTGTCCCCGCACCCCGGCAGCCTTCAGAATCAGGCGGGAGCAGGCGCCGAATGACCTGATTCCAGCTCAAACATCTGCTTTTAACGCTGTTCCTCTCTCCTGTACAAAGGCGCTTCTGCTTGTTTTTCTCCCTAACGCCTCAGCATCCTCTCACTCAAAGCAGTAGCTGTAACTTTTCGCACGCTGAGATGTTCCCTACCTCTCGGTCTAGGACCGCTATCTTTTTTTATTCCTTTATCCTTTCCTTTGAAACTCAAAGGCGTTTCGCACACGAGATGCGCAGCCCTGGGGGACGTTCGATGGCTGAGCAGCTTCGAGCGTTAGCTGGCTACCCGCTGCAGTACTTTGATTTTCCAAAGTTTATCTGCCGCATCTCCGACTCTGTAATAAAAGATGTTCCACCATGTTATCTTAAACGCTCCTGAGGAAAATCCCCATGTTCCTGTGACCCGAAATGACTAGAAATGCCTCCTAAACATAGAAACGTTACTGCAGGTGCACTCAGACTTAAGTGCTTTACCCCCGTGTTTCTCACTGCACTTGCCCTTCGCTGGGCTGGCTCTGAGGCAGGGCTCCTGGGCGTTTCAACGGGTTCAGCCGTACTGGGATCAGCATTTCAGAATTACAGCAGGTACTGCGTGTGTACACACACAGACCGCCAGCATCACAAAGCATCGTTATGCAGCAAGTGTAATAAAATCCCACAAATGTTTCAAACATTTTTAAGTAGGCAGTCAATGTGTAATTCACAATATTGAGCATACAGAAAACAAACCAGGTATTTTATAACGGAAGTAACTTGTCTTCATCCCCAGGAAAGATGTAATATTACTAGAGAACTACCTTGGAATGCAGCTTTGGCAAAGTTCTTTTAAAGATACCAAAACGGAACCAATGGGTTTGAAACGAACAATCTGCACTGATTTTGGGGGTGACTCTGAAGTGGTGGGATTTCGTTTCGAAAGATAGCAGTCACGGAAACCTGTCCAGACAGGAATCTGTGCAAGTAAATGCCCTGATGAGATAGGTACAATTGGAATCGTCATGACTTTGTATTTCAAATAAAATATCCTACCAAGGCTTTAGTCCTTATAAGAAAGCATTCGAAGCATGTAAATGGGAACTGCACAAAATTCTTTGTTCAAAACCACATGGCTAGGCACACGGGAATAACCTCATCCCTGAACTTCCACGAAGAGCTACAACTGTTGTTCAGTTGTTCAGTATACAGAATAGCATTTCTGCTAAACTAAAAGCGAATCTCACAGATTCAGAGCTTCTCATATGGGGCTTTTTGTTGTGTTTTTTTGTTTGGGTTTTTTGTGTTGTTGGTTTTGTTTTTGTTTTTGTTTTTGTTTAGTTGGGGTGTGTGTGTGTTTTTATTATTATTATTTTTTATTTTTTTTGCTTGCAGTTGTCCAACACAAAATTAAAAATTCTGTTTGCAAATGCAAACCTATAAAGCCAAACCTATTTTTTGCACCACTACTTCAGCCATACGCATTATCTAATCTAAATCCATTCATCTAATGCTAACGTGAATGTTTTACTGCCTCCAAACGTAGGGAGTCAAGATGTTCCCCCATTATAAATAGAAAAAAAATATATAATACCTTCCTTGTGCAAAACCCACCGGATAAACAGCAAACATCAACTACTTACTAATACACATCTGAAGTGCAGAGTAAGTTATTTTGGTGCTCTTAACTTGACCATATCTGAAGCAGCATTACTGGACTTACCAAAGTTTAATTGAATTTCAGCCTTCAGAGTTCAAATTCATTTGAGAAGTGTGCAGTCACATTTGTGTTAGAGCTTTGTAGGGAAGCATCTTCCTGATGTCATCTCTTAAATGTGATTAAACTGTCTGAAGTCACAGCCCAGCCCTTCCCTACTCTTTGGAATTTCCAATAAGCTTCCTATTTTAGCAGAGAAAGAACAAAAGGATATGCATTCCTTTTCGACTTAGAGAGACTTTCTTTTTAAATGTGGCTATCAGTAAATCTTTTTGGAAGCTAGGTGTTAGTGGAAGAAGAGGTCAGGACGTCCTCCGACCCAAGACGTGCCGGCTCCTGCACTAGTCTGCCAGTAACACCAAAAGATGAGACAAATTCAAGACATCGTCACTTTCTCTCCAAACTTGTTACACTGCTCTCTCAATGTGTTCGGCCGTGCTTGCATGGGAGATCGGGCTTCGCCAGGCTCAGCAGCACTTTCTGCTCCTGGGGCTCCAGCTCTTAAGGATACAGGAGTGTTCGAAAAGCATCTCTCCGTTGTCAGATGTCCTCAGATGGAGGACGAAATTGCTTCTAGCCACCTATCTTCCTGCGGGGTAAGAGACAAGGTGCGGATCACTGCAGCTAGGCAGAGGTTGCCTCTACGTGACAGAAAACAACTAGCAACCTTACCCTAAGTCTGCATGCTTCATCATCACAATCCTAACTGGAAAATAAATAAATGAATGAATAAATAAACGCTCCTTTCGCTCTCCCATCACTCTTGCTGGCCGACCCTAACACGACAGCAACTTGTTCTCCCACGATCAGCTCTACATCTCCCGCTCCTGTGCGAGCCTCGGGGACAGAGGTGGCAGCTGCTGAGCGGTGGCTTCGGCGGAGGAGTTCCCTCGTTTCCCTCCGCGGTACCCAGGCGGGGCGGGGCGGCAGCTGGGCGGCGGCTCAGCCCGCGCACCACCCGCGCAGCCTTCGCGCAGCGCCGAGGGCGAACTGCGGCGGGAGGGAAGGTGGCCGGAGTGGGTCGGGAGGTGACGAGCTGGCAGTGACCGCGCTCTGCCTCAGTCGCTTACGAAAACCGGCCCCCTCCCGCTTTGTGGACGGGGAAACTTTGGGGAGAAGGAAGGGGGCGGCCTGCGCGGCTCCGCCGTCCGGATGGAGCCCCGCGCCCTCGGAATGCGCCGCGCAACCGATCTGGGAGGTGAAGGTCGGGAGGGCACCGGTAGCTCTTGTCCACACCAAACCATCAGTGCGGATATTCCGAAGCAAAAGCTGCACTCTCCCGCCAGCTCCTACACCAGGGTGCCCTGCTGCCAAGAGCAGGTCGAGAAAGGCTTTTTCTTCCACTGCTGAATTGTGGTAAAATTGTAAAACAAATATTCTAATCTGATCACTGACAAAGCCATAAAATTAAATAGCTGTCTGCAGAGAGAAATATGTCTTAATTACCTTAATTAAAGCAAGATAGGGCCTTACACACGTTCATTTTGAAGCCACTAAATGTACTGATTATCATACAAATCAACCTTTAAATGGGGGTCATGCTTTTCCACTACATTAGTTTGTGTTCCACTGCATAAAACAAAGCTATGTGGGAAGCTGACCTCTGGAGAAAATGATGCACTTCAGCAGCACACAACTGCTGACCCTCTTCACTGACTGGGTTCTTAGGAAAGAACCTGAAGGAGTTTGCATATGATTTGGGTTACAAACATGCCTTTCATCTGGTATTAATACTGCACTCAGAACTACTGCCTGAGCTAAACTTGCGGCCTTAACATCAAGCACAGAATCATTTTAATCACCTTGTATTCATAAGTAGGAACCGTCACAAAACACTGTTACTGCCAACAGTGTGAATTAGTACACAAGGCCATGAAAAAATTAAGATTTGTGTTTGCTGGTATAACACTTTCCCAGCAAGCTATAACTGGACTAACTACCCGTATTTTCCATTAGCTGGAGGAATGCAGGATCCTCATAGCAATTGGAAGTCCATAGACAGATCTTACATGCACATGCAAAGATTTACCTAATAAAGTCACATGTATTCAGAATTTATGACTTTTTTACAAGACAAAAGAGGCTTTTTTAAAATAAGCTTCATACCCATAATTAATACTATTTTTTCCTTTATAGCTTTCTGGTTGAAAGATCTAGGAAAAAAAAATACAAATTCCACTAATTAGCTGTTCAAATAAAGGAAATCTATGGAAGAGGCTACTTGAAGAAAAAATAAGCACACAAAATGAGGAAAAAAGGAAATCAAATCTGCTTTTCTGTTGTCTGTTTCTTTCCTTTTTCCTTCTCCCCTGCCATGTACTCCTCCTAGCAGAAGACATCCCTAATAAATGCCATTTGGAAAACACACCTCTCTAACTAAAAGCTCTAATAAGGGATGAGGATCTACTATTTAATTTTGATAACTTGGATATTAATTGCTCTGTCTGATGTGCCTTAACAGAAATTTTATTAGAATACTACTGGTTTAATTTTATTTTCTTTTTTTTAGGCTGCTGGTAATGAAACATGTTGTATTCAAGATGACTGCTTTTATTCCTGGAAGACAAGAGTTCAGGCAGTAGAGTGGTAACAATCTGTGTTTGTTCCTGTCTGCTCAGGAGAACTGTTTCTAATTGATCTGGCATGGAATTTAGTTGGAAATGTGTATGTTGCAACCTAAGCACAGTCCCTGTATGCTTTGTAAAGTGATCACCATATGGGCCTTATTTGAAACATTTGAAGGTTTTAGCCATTAACCTGATTAAACTGAGCTGTAAATTCAACTCTCTGAGCTGAAAAACATATATGTGTGTGTATATATGAACATATATGTGTAAATATGCATGAATAATAGATATACATACACATACATATATGCATAGACACATCTACAAGCATACACACACACTGATCATTGTTAGGTGTCGTGCACATGTGTCAGTTATTTGCATATTATTACTAAATAAAAGAGGTACTATTATATTTTTAGAAAATCTGTTGAGTTACAATAAATGTGAATCTGAAGAGGAAGTTGCTGGCATTACAGGGACATTTCCAACAGATGACATTTTAATATTTGTGGGTATATTTATATTTTTTGTGGAGAAAATACACTTAGGTCTATACCCACATAACAGAACATTTTCTAGCCACTGCCCCAATGTCACAGAGATTTAATTAAGAAAGCTCAGATAAACTAACAGCAAAGCTTCTGAAGTTCCCCCACAGAAAACTTTTAGGAGATAATGGATAACTGTGTTTCTTTCAATTCCAGAGCCAATTATCAATTTTTAACCCTCGAAATTCTTATTAGCAATTTCTTGTTCTGAATGTAAAATGAATGGCTAGGCTTTATCACAGGTAATAGTACTAAGTTATGAATGCTGATGGCCTTCTTGTACAGCCTTAAATTACATTGAAAAAGATACAGTTTCTTTAATTAAAAAAGCTGCACTGAACTAATCCCTCTAGCAGAAAAAAGAAAAGTTTTAAGCAATCTCTTTCTGCTCTGGGAGAGAAAAGCAGACAATACCATAACAGATCAGAAACATAAGCTATAGTGTGCAGCCAGGAGCACAGCAGGGAACTGAATACTGCTCCGACTGTGTCATTTTTTAATCCCCCATCCCAGTTTTCCCCGTCTGACCTCATGCTGAGATGAAGTTATCACAGAAGACAGCTTTACTCTTACCAATGAATCCAACCCTGGATCTGTATTATCCTCAGCAGATCAAAACACCGCTTTCATCAAATAGCATTATCTGCATAAAAGGCATGCAATTGCCTGATAATTTCACCCAAACTATGCTATTCATTTAAAGGACAAGACGAGAAATGTAATTCATTCCTTTTTTTCCCCCTGGAAAAGCTAACTTATACTTCACTCATGGGAACTTTTCTTTTTTTAACGCAAGATCTCAAGAAGAGCTCCATTAAAAGTTTCCCCCTGGTTTACAATTAATTGTTAGAGTACCCCTGTGCCGCTTGAGTGACATAAGTGTAGCTATGCAGAAAACTGGCAGGGAGAATTCACAAAGCTTGCTGTAGCCATGATACTGATTCCATTAGCCACGGTTCTGCTAACCCTAATAATCAAATCATATATGGCATAATTGTAGCAGCCTAAAAATAAATAGTAGCTGAAGATATTTACAGAAGAATTGGGTGATATGATCTCTCCTACAAATAGAAATTTTAGGTCTGATCTTTTTTGCTCTAGCACAGAAAAGCTGCACCACAAGATCCTGAAATATCTTCACTAATGTATGGGGTTTTTTTTTGCAACAAACATGCACATATATTAAAAACTCACGCTGGTGCCTTGTCTTCCAGAAAGGAAAGCACATGATGCTGTGGCTCATTGGTTTTATTGATACACATTACAAAACAGTAAAGTCATGACGGAGGTGGCCAGATTGCTCCAAGTGAGTGCCTTTACAACACCTATTGTATTTGGACTAGTCCACGTACTCTGCAGAAAACTGTTAAACTATTTTTGGTATTCTTCTGCTTGTAAAGGCTTATGCACATCTCATGTTTCTTCCAGTGAAAAATTATAAATAATTGTTTGTTTGTTTTAGTGTTGTTAATACTCGTATGAGAGAGTAAAGATCATTTTGTGTTTTCTAGGTCATTGGAAAGAGGTGTTCTTGTTTTCTGAATGGCAGTTTGGATGTTCAACACCAGAAGCAAGCGCTGATTTGTATCTGGCAAAGGGAATTCTCCCTTTCTTTTTCTAATAGTACAAAAGCCTTGGTATGTCGTGGGGCTGCAAATGCTAAATTAAGTATTTTTCCTGGCCTAAATATTGCCTACTTTACACAATACCCTGCCAGCTACTTTTTTTCAGGACCATTGGACAGGTACTGTTCTCTATTCAGAAGATGAAACTGTTTTTTTCCAGCATGTCTTTGATACTTTTTAAAACATGAGTACTTTGAAGCATCTCAGAGGTTTGAAATCACAGGAGTTGCCTCAGAAGACCTGGATTAGTGAGCCTAACAGCAGCGCATCACACATTTACCACGGGGCTACAACCTCTCTGTGTACATGCAGACGCTACGGAACTTCATATTATAAAAAATATTAGTTTAGTCCACAACTTCCTTGGGTCTTTCCAGACTCAATATAGAGCTCATTTCCGCCCAGAATTCACGAAGTCTTTGGATGTTCCAGTGTTTCTTTATAAAGTTAAAGTGTATAAAAATGTATATACACTTTCCCTGTCTAGTGCTATCTTTTTTTTTTTTAATGGAAACACTTTCCTATCATACTCACTAAGGTATCCTGAAGAAGGAACACTGCATCTGAAAGCTTGTGTCCCTTTTCTAAGTACATCATCTAATTAGAGAAAATAACAATAAATCCTCGCTTCTCATATATTCTCAGAGCATCTCACAGCAATATAAATTGTTTATTATTATTATAGAGGAACAACGTATGTAGGTCCTGTTGGATTTGGATCTGTGTTCCTAAATATTATTTCCTATTTGAACTCTATTTGTAGAGTTTATAGTGTGTTTCCATGGCAATGGAATGTAACTTCTTAGTGAAAAATTGTTTTAAAGTTTTTGTGGTTCTTGTTGAAATGAGTTATACTGCTAGGCATTCAAACCAAGGTTCTTGTGTGAAAGAAACAGCATGAGCTGAAAATCCTAATTTCCCATATTGGTATGGTACTATGCTATATATGCTGGTATAATCATATGTGGAGGCCCACACACTATTAATGACTCAGCAGTCCTTTTTCTTTTTATGAAAAGCAGGGTAATCTGATGATGGAGGAATACAGAAAGAAGAGCGCTAGCTGAGGAAGCAAGCTGTATGCTTCCCCTCCTCCAGACTTCAGGGATACTTCTTATATACTATTTTGTGGAGCAAGGACACAGACAAAGAGCAGGCCAGCTCTACAACCAGAGCACTGGACAGGTATCAGGTATGAAGATGAAAGAGTGCAGTAATTCTGGTAGTTTACTGGGTAGTGATCTTTTTTTAATCCTTTCAATTGGTGCCAGACTGGTCACACTATGGCAACTATAATTAAGATATTCTGTTAATATGTGGGTATGTTAATTGCATTGCAACCTATAAGCATTACCTTCATAAAAAGTAAGAAGTATCATGAAGAAGGCCAATCCTCTTTAGAGATATTTCCATTAAGGAAAACCACGGAAGGGACACAAAACCCCAAGCATTCTGATATATTGACAGCAATAGGAAACTTTACCACAGACCCTAATATTGATGCCTTTGTATCAACTTTGCCAAACCAGAATTTGTTTTTTAACTAAATATTTATGCTATTTCAGGATATAAAAATTGTCTACATTCTGGTTTTCCAAATCTTTTCTGCTTAACTGTGTTATTTTTCTTGCCTGAGAAAAGCCCATAACACATTAAAAATACAGATTTTATTTTTTTTTTAAACTGAAATAAATTGAATATTTAGAGTTCTTAAATGACTAGAAACTAAATATGGAAAACTCCGAATGTCTTCAGTGAAAATTATACACAAAAAGAATTGTCTACCAGATAATTCTGCCCTCAAGCGGCAGTTCTGAACAGAACTGATTTCAGTCACTGAGAGTGACCTAAATTTGGATTCTATAATATTCATCTCATATTCAGAACAATGTGACTTCCATATGCACATGCAGAAACATAGCAGCTTGTGCGGGACTCTCTACTCTTTTACACATCCCACCTCAACACTGGAGAACCACCAACAGTGGAGACAGTTTTGGCACTGATACAAATTTGGACTGCTGTAGTCCTACCATCATATGTCTTCAATCTTCTGTTTGTATTCTCTTTCAGTTGTCTACTAACTACTGCGTATATTAGTTAGGGTGATGTTGAAATATCCCTGGCTTCTAAATGTTCTTTCTGTCCTTTTTCCCCCAGGAATTTAAATATAGAAAAATGAAGTAGAATGGAGAACCAAAACCAAAATAAAATCACTTTTGCTTTCATTATCTTTTTTTTTTTTAATTGTCAGTTACTACCATAGCAGTGCAACATTTGCATTGCTGATTTCACGCCAGCATAATTGCACACTGTATGTCTGATTTGACATTACTTCTCTTGACTTACATTGGATCAAGACTAGATCCAAAACAGTGTATTCATCAAGGCTTTCAATAGAGGATGAATAACGTCAGGATTTTTTAAAAGCTAAACTTGTCATCAGACCACTGAGTACTTACGATGTGCTGATGATATCATAGCAAGTCCCTGAAGTGGACACAAAAGGGCATAATCTTAGAAAACTCAAATCCCAGCTCAGCACTAAAGACAGCTCTAACATTTGCTGACTCAGAGAAAAGCTGTCCCACTAGTTTGGAAACAGGGCTTGAAACAATGCAAAATGGAAAAGGAAATAGTTCTAACCAACTTAATTTTACACCATACTTCTTTTTGGAAGCTCTCTAAAGCACACAGCTATAGTTCCCCTCTCTTAAGCATTCAGTATTTGAAGAAAACTGGTATATGCACATTGTAAAAATATAACTTTTCTGGTTTCATACTAATGATAAAGAAATGGAAAATCATAAAGCAGCAGCAGCAGAAATCTATAGCACATGTACTGGACAAAACTAGAGCTCTGCATTTATATTTTTCCATTAAAAAATAAATAGTTCTCAAAATAATCTCAGAACAATAAACTTGTAATGTCTGTCAGAAGGAATTCTATCAAAGTAAAGTAATAGATAAAAAACCCTACTGATTCAGTTTTATGTGGCTTATAACTTTCTCAAGTGTTGCTGCAAAGGCTGTATTTGTACAGCCTGCCACTTTGGCCATTTCAGGCACCACGGCAATAGCACTTCCTCTGGCAGCCTCTTCTCTATCACTGAACTTAAGCTACTTGTCTTCAGTTTAAGGATTCTACCATTGCCCTTTCTCATTCTGCCAGTCATCGCTTTCTTACTGTCAAGAGCTCAACACCCATGTCAGCCTGGCATATGATGCCAGTCACAGTTGCCAACTCATAAAGTTTGAGCTGCATCTCTCTGGCTTTATTTCCCCATGATTCCTCTCACACTTGGAAGAAATTCCTTGTAAAACCCACATAGCTAGTTACCACACTTGTTTTCTAACGGCCTCTGAGAGATTTTCTTTCCCATGATACCTTCAAAAAGCTTGGCCAGTATTTGCAATTGTGCTGACCAATACTCCCGGCGCTGCCGTGCGCTGCCATTAGCTGCACTGCCTTGTTGCTTTTGTTTTATGCTTAGACAGTAAAGTTCTCTGGAAGCAGGAAAAGTCTTTTTCCATTTATGCTACATCTAATGCAGCGTGTCTGAGAGCTCTCACAGTCTGAGTGCTTGCTGAAGCCATGGCAATACAAATAAGTAACAGTATTGGCACTAATCAAATTCACGCACCACTTCCTTTGGTAATTTGATAATAGGTTCTGTGTCTATGCTGATAATATTCCTCATTTTTCTGTTTTTCTATATGTGCAAGTACTACTGTGGCTTAAAGAGATGCATCTGCGTGTTTTAATCCTCACATAAATATCAGGCTATTTTAACACATACAGTTATTACACATTAAAATGAGAAATTATGTGTAAGGTTGCTCTATCAGTGAATCAAAAATCAGCCAATGCCATCAATAATCAAGGCTGTGCAACTGTAATTCAGTATCCTGCTTTTAGATATAAGGATAATCTGTTTAATGATCAGATACTTAGCTTTTGTAGAGACTAGTCTTATGTAGAGGAAACGTAGTCAATCACCATGCACTTTTATCTCCTGAAATCAATAGATTTGCCTCATCTTTCTTAGTGCATGTCACTAGAACAATGACCTGAATAAAAACATTATCAGTTCTGTTGTTGGCAGTTCTGTGGTAGTGTGGATATGATATTTTCATATTTTACATGGGAAATAAACCTACTGGAGCCCAGATTTTACACTTGAGAACTGTTTGAGTAGTTAGAAATTTTGGGTGCCTAATCTGAAATACACAAATAGGCTAAAGACAGACAGCAGTGTGCCACATAGCAATGTAGATGTTTCTAGAGGATACTTAGCCCAGCTGAGCCAACTGTGAGCATTTGGGCTTGGCAGACTTGTCCAGAAACATATTAAAAACTTTAGCAGAGGCAAATTCATTGCTTGGCTCTTCAGATGACATTTAATGCTCCCTAACCACAAAACCACCTTTTGCCTTGCTGTCTATTACACACATAGTCCTACTTTTCAATGAAAGAAAGCATTCTAAGGAAAGCCCATTCAGCACAAACTGGTGATTCATTTCTATAGGAGGCCACCCTGTGCACGAAGTGATCATTTAATTAAACCATGTAACACCTTCACAGAAATAGTATTTCACAGGCATCCCACATTTTGCTACTTCCTTACTTGTAGATTAGTTTTGCCAACTTCAATATTAATTTACTTTCTTCTTACAGCTTCTGAGCAAAAAAAACATGAAAATAAACACACATACACACACCCCCTACCCCCACCTCCCCATATTCTATGGCTAAACATTAGCTTTCACAGTAAATGCTCATAAATTTTACTTTTTGGTTGACAAATCTTTATCAACTAATAAATGTGTATCACTGGTAGGTAGTTTCTCTGTGGACTAAGTGAAAGGAAAATCTCTCTTTCTATTCAGTTTCAGTTATCAGTTTCTTTTAAATCAAAAAGATATTAAATATTGTATTTTTTTCCCTAAGTCAACATTTTGAAAATGAAATGTTCAACTTTTTGAAATATGTTATAATAGTAATAAAATAAATTATACCAAATTTCAGTTTGAAAAAAATGATCAGTAAAGAAAACCCCCAAGTTGAAAGCAAAATGTCAATACCAAGTTAAAAACTGGAAATGAAGAAAGACTTTAAATTGTTGACTTGAAAAAAACCCAAAAAAAAAAAAACCATTAGCACACTGATTCCCACTCTCTTTCCCTGGTCACTTTAAACCTCTCCATCATTCTGTTTCCATTCTATTTGGAACAGTACTCTACTCCTCTTTATTTTTTCTGTTTGGACATCAGACTAAATCATTGATCACTCAGCCAGCTTCTCTGGGGACATTCACTAGCTCTCCCGACATACACTCCTCTCCAGTTCACATACACCAGATCCAAATACAATTTCTTTAAGCTCTGGACTTTTTTTTCTACAGTTTTGGCCACCTCACATTCTTTTCAATGCTTTCTCATACTAGCAATACTTGCTCTTCAGTTTTACACTTTAATTGACCACAGGAGATGTGTGTGCATTGACTTGCTAAAATATGACTGTGCTGGGACTAGCAGATAGACTACAGTGGGAAAAGAAAAATCTTTTTGTTTTAAATTCCACGTTCATCATCAAGTGCCCTTTCATAAACCAGACAGAATGGCTGGGATGAAATTCCTGCAATTTTACAGTAAGAAATATTTAGTTCAGACAGTATCTTCAGAAATCTCACCTTCCAAAGAGTACGTTTCCTTCCCAACAGGGGACATTATCCTGAACTTAGCTCCACTCTTCACCGCTACTAGTTGTCGGCCTGTGAGGTTTGCATTAAAAAATATTTCTACACTGTGCTAGTATCATGGAAATGATTTAACTTAATCTTGGCTCATCAAGTAGCCCTTGTGGCATCATTGTAGCCCATTTAATTCAGAATAACCAGAAAATGAGGGCAAGATTTTTAGGACCATTTCAACCTTCATTTAACTACACAGAAGTGACAGAATTCTTCTCTTCTGCACTTACCCTGAAGGTTGCAAACACGGAGGAGCTTGTACTCTCTAGTACAGAGTAGGTTTAATTTCTAAATTTAAAGGAAGAGAAACAGTTTTAGGGGAAAAGTAAAATTTTTTTAAGAATAGTTGTTTTTAAACCTTCTTTTTAGGCTATTGTCTCATTCAGCTGTGCCAGATACTTAGTACTCACCTGATAAATGTGAGACTGCTTAGTTTGCCTAATAAAAACTTGTACTTTTTCTAGAAGAAGATTCGTAACTTAATTCACCAAATGATAAAATAAATTACTCTTTTGAAGCCTGATGCAATTGTGGAATTACGAACTCTCACCACTTTGAGAAAAACTTTCAGGAGAATATACTGCATGCTCAGATGGCTGGCAGGTATAATGCTCCCAGCCCTGTTTCTACAACTGGTAAAAATTAAAAAAAATAGAAGAATACTTTTTCTATATGATTGAGAAAGTGTTGGGAGGAAGACCTGAATGAACAGGAGGGAAAACAGCAACAGTGTTTACAAGCTCGTAAACCCATAATGAACATATCTAACCAATTGTTCAAAATCCTAGCAGTTGATTGTAGAAAATATGTATCACTGACATCCTCCTATCTCCTATTACATTTTATTCTGTTGATTCTCCTGCCTTATTTATTTCAAATATAGGAAATGGTTTGAAATGGCCAGATTGTTGCTTTGCTATTACAGTTCCAGCCCTGCACTTGCACAAGAAGAGAAGTAGGAGGTTTGCAACTGCATTAAGGGGCTTCTTTGGACTAGCTGTGGTAACTTGAGATGCTGAGCACTTGCCATACCAATCTACGCACGAGTAATTGAAGAGATTAGAGGAAGCATTCCTTGTCATAACCAACACACTGGCCAATTTTTGCACAATATTGAAAGCTGCTAAAATTGTGCCTCCCCCCACTTATAGCTGAATTTCCACATTATATATGGTATAACTTAGAGTAAACCAAATAGATATCAGGCTAAAAAGCAAGGATCTGGATACTATTTAATGTTTGTTAAAACAATAAAACAACAGCAACAAAAACCCACAAAAAACAACCTAACCAAAAAAACCCCAAAACATTTAGAATAAATTGAAAACCCCAAGCCAACAAACCAAACAGCTTAAGAGAAGAATAATGTAAGTTATTTGAGAATTTCAGACACTTCTGTTAGAATAAAGTATCCTGGCTTTACTGATTTCACTTTGTACTAGTTACTAATATGGGCCCAGTTCACTACCAGCAGCTTTTAAAAAACACTTAATAACACTCTATCAAAAAGTTACGCAGCAGAAAGAGACATTTTTAAACTTACCTTGCATTACCATTAAATGTTTTTCCTACTTCAAAATTCTTTTGCTAAGTTAATGGGCAGGAATTAGTCACCTTTCTTTGTTGCTGCTGTACAAAAATGTCATTTTCAGCTCGATGCCTTTCCATCAATGCATTAATAAGTACTGTGTGTATTTTTATAGTATATGTTACCATTTTATAATTAAATGCTAAATATTTTACTTGTATTTGTATTTTACTTTGATTTGTACCGAGTACAGAGCATTTGCAGTATTTCTATTTACTAGAATATTTTATTAAAATGAATATTTAAAATCACCCATTGCTTAAAAAGAGTATTGCTATTTTTTATACTAATTGTCTTCCTTTCAGCAATGTGACCAACATTTATTCTGTTGTAGTATAGTATCCTGGATAGTGCAAGACTTTACATCACCTTTTATTTTGTAAATTAAGGGCAGGTTCCAGGCCACTTTTTGTTGGTGCACTGTTATCAATTAGTGAACTTTTCCCATACAGAATAACCACTTTGATAGTATCTTCTCAACAACTGCTTTTCTTGCTTTCTTTTCTCCAGCACATTCTACTACATCTGTTCTTACCTGGATTGCTCATATTGTACCTACTGCCCAGTAACACAGTAGAAAAGGAAAAAAAGATTTGGACAAGGAAGCTGCACTCAATCACTTCTCTCATCATGTGATTTTTTTAAAATACCTTTTAACTGGCATCATATTATTTTATTTCAGCACAGGGGGCTTGCTTCTATGCTCTCTTACAGCTAAAATCCTGAAATCCTTGGCTCCTTTCACTGCCATAACTACAATCAGCCTGCAAACTTTCAGCACTTAGAAGCTTAAAAGGCTACAAACATATAAACATATATCACAAATGCCTTCGTTTGGTATTAATAATACTCGAGATTTCCTTAGCATTTCTCCCCTCTGATTATTCAATGAACATAGAATCATAGAGTCCTTGGAAAGGACCTTAAGATCACCTAGTTCTAACCCCCCTGCCTTAAGCAGGGACACCCCTGCCATAAGCATAACATGCCATTATATATAGTATTTTTTTACTCTTTGAATTTTTTACAATTTGGCTAATGAAAGTTAATAAAGCGTTGTCCTTGTATATTCATTCTAGTACA
>JBCJKH010059638.1:788-14255 GCA_039877255.1 Loriculus beryllinus | reverse complement strand
CAGTGGAAGGGGTCCCTGCCCATGGCAGGGGTTGGAGCTGGAGGAGCTTTAAGGTCCCTTCCAACCCAAACCATTCCCTCATTCTAACTCCTGTGTCCGTGTCTCGCTCAGGGTCGCCGTCTCCAGGCACACACCGAGACTCAGCCCTAACCCGACCGGAGGCACAGGATGAGAAGCGCCACTGGATTTGCCTGCACGTCCCTCACTGCCATCACACTTCTGGGTAAGTGCAGCCCCCACGTCCCTGTCCCATCCCGAGGTTTCCATGAGGGGCTGCTGGAGATGCTGAGCAGGAGTCACTCAGGGCACGCTATGGTCATTGCTCATCCGGGATGCACCTCTTTGTAGTGCTTAAGCCCAATTCTCCGGTGGTTTATGCAGCTTTGCCCAACTTCCCTTTGTTCCACCCAAGGAAAAGGACAGGGATTGAGAACCAAGCCTCCCCCTTTCTCAGTTCAAGTTCAGGTGAGGTGCAAGAGACGCAGAACCGCCGGCGATGCCTTGGCAGGAGCAGTGTCCCTCACAGCCAGGCTGTGCTCGCCTTGGAGCAAGGAGGAATGTCCTCCTGCCAGCAGGACTCACTCTAAGGATGCCTTTTTGGCCATTCCCTGACTGCAAAGATTCCCCCATTCACCAGGGACCATTTCTGCATCCCGGGGAGTCTCAGGCTGCACCTGAAAGGTCCCTTTTCAGCAGGGAGATGTTTCATTTCAGACCACTGAGACTCAGATAATGCCTTCAAGGTAATTCATCATCCTGGGCAGAGACTGCTCGCCTGTCCTTATAAATATCTAATTACCTTTTAATGTTCTCCGGGTCCCTGAGGAGGCAGAGGGAGGGGTGGCTGCCCTACATCGGGATGCAATTAGCCTGTTTGGCAATTGGTGTGACCCAAATCTGGTCGAGGCAGGAGGATGGAGTCGGGTTCTCCCATTAACCAGCTGAGTTCATGCAACTCGCTCCTCATCCAAGCTGAGCCCACAGAAAATGACTCAGTGTAAAGCCCGTGAGGGCTGTTTCCTCTCGACCTTTGGCTGATGATGGGATGGATCTCAGGAGCCAGCTGGGACACAGAGAAATGCTCCCTGGGAACAGGAGCGAGGGACCAGCTACACATAGGGCTCAAGGAACCACTTCAGCGTGGATGGAGACCCAAAACCTCCAGGTCCAGGCTGTCAGCTCCAGCCTGAAAGCAGGATTGGCCACACCACCCCTGCCTGGGGAGCCTTCCCAGCATTATGCAAAGGTTTACAGCTCCTGAGTGCTCAGAGATGAGGCTCCACTGAACGAGGCCGTCAGGAATGGCTGAAACCTCTGGCTCCAGTAATAGCCCTGGAAACCGCTGACATCCAAGGCCAGGCACAGCCATTCTCTTTGCTCCTAAGAAAGCTTCTCCTTAAAAATGACCCCGTGCTCCTCTGAGAGCCACACTTGAAAAGGAACAGCTCTGATCCAGGGCAGGAATCTAAGGTCGGCTTTCCTACAACAGCAGTAAGTGCCCAGCTCCAGGCTGCAGGCAGTGCTCCGGGGCTCCATACGCACCAGCAGAGCTCAGCACAAAGGGAAAGCAGCTTCCTCCACACCCGGGCTTTCCAGGTCTGGCTTCCAGCATATTCCCCATCCCCAGAATAACGCTCAGTTACCCAGACACTGCGCTGTCCCATCAGCATCCAGGACTTCTCTCTCCCAGCCAGCAGCCCAAGCCACTCCTTGTGTTATGTGAAATCTCCAACCTGGTTTTCCCACTTGCAATTCCCACTTTCACCTACTCCTATTTATTTAGGTGTTAACATTTACTTTCCCTAGTAACCAATGTTGTCCTAGAGAGGCGCAGCAGTGTATTCACCATCCTTCCTGCTCTCCTTGCTAGATTTTAACACACAAAGTAGGGCTGCATAAGGCAAGCTCACTGCTTCCTGCAGATCTGGCTTGCACGTTTAAAGACCTTTAGCTTGTGTTTGTCTTCTCCCCACTACCCAAATGATAGAGCTCAAGGCTTTGGTAACATTAAGAATGACAGTGATCACCTCAGAGGAACTGAGATTTACCCCTCTGCTTTGCTCTCAGTTCCTGGTTCCAGCCATACCCTCAGCTTGTAACTGTGATGACTTTAACCGGTGCTCTTCTTAATGACTGAAATCCTTGCACTTCACCCTCGCCATCAAGCAGACACCTTGGAACTGCAGCTAAAACCTCACCCAAACTCCTGGCATTGATTACATTAGAGAAAATCAATGCCTGACAGTTGTAGTCCATAACCTTGGCAGACAGAAGGGGACAGCAGCAGGTAACAAGGGGGTGCAGACTCTGGGTGGAATCAGAGGGGACTGTTAATGTAATGTGGCTTGGTCTGGAAAGAGCATCCCATTAGAAGCAGTATGTGAATGTTAGTTATAGATATTTTAATTGTAAAGACAGAGAAATTATTTCCCATACGCTACAAATCTCAAAATTTAAACCTTAATCCATTCAGTACCACCTATCAGAACACAATTAACACCCTCCTTTCTTATTAATTCTCTATTAACTCATTATTACTTCACTGGCTGGTCAGCAGTTATTGCCTTCAGACCTGCTCAGCACAGCCACTGCCGAGAGCAATGCTTACACATGCTTCTCCTTTGTGGACGGAACTGCTCTAGAAGGGAAGTGGCACCCACACTGATGGGGAGGGAATGAGACACTGAAGACGCTGCTTTTCCCTTCAACCAGAGCATCAGACACAGGCCCCTGTGTCCCCTGTGTGACAGTGGCACCATCAGGTTCCCTTGCAGCAGCAGCACATCCCTGCTGCCGGCACCGAGGGCCTGGTAATTGCCTGATGCTCAGACACAAGGAGCAGCTGCTCCAAACCCACGGAGCCAATTATCTCCCATCCCATCCTCATCTCCACATGCAAGAGCAGCCGGAACATGAGCTGAACCCCGGGAGCCACAGGTAAAGGGCTGCTTCTCCTGAGCCCAGCAGTGCTGAGCTGGCCGTTCCCTGCTGGAAGCTGCTCTTGCATAAAACATCACACTGGCTGGAGTCACTTAATTTAACTGGTGGGCATGCTGAGTGCTGTGGGGAAGGAAGCAGGTTGCTGGCTGGCATGGCAGTTTGAAGACAGTTATTCATTCAAATACAAAGCATGGAATCATCCTGGAGCTCGCTAAGCTTCTCACTCCAAAGGCAGAGGGGAACCGAGCTGGAAGCTCTCTGCCTTGAGGTGGCTGCATCCCTGCTAAGGGATAGGGTGCAGGGAGGGAGCAGGCCTCCTGGTGCTCATTATCCCAACAGCTGCTCCTGCAGTAAGGGATTTCCAGGCTTTGTTCTTCCTTATCTGCACACCCATTTTCATACAGCCTGCGTGGAAGGGGGTCTGCCAGCGCTTGTGCCACATCTGAGACACACAGTGAGATGCTGTGGATAGCTGGTTCCAGTGAAACATCATCACCACGCCAAAGGTGACACAGTGCAGGAGAAGGCAGGTTCTTATGTTCCTCCTGTGCCTATGCCTGAGCCATACCCAAAACCAAACCCGTGTCTGAACACTACAAAGGAAGCCTCGAGCTCATCCCATTAGTTGAACAGAACTGCTACCAGCAGCACCAGTTTACACCCCAGCAAGCAGCAGGTTTGAGTCGTTGAGAGCTGATGATGCTGCAGACACGGGGATGGAGGGGATCTGCAGGGAGGCAGGGGCCTGGAGAGGATTTCACAGGAACCAACCAGACAGAGGGGAACCAGCAGGTCCTCACCGCAGGGACATGGAGGGCATCCAGGGGCTCCCAGCTCCAGTCTCTGTGCACAGGTTTGCAGGAGGCACACGTCAGATCTCCTTCATCTGCACCTCTTCAGGCCCATCTGGTCCCTCTGTCACAGCAGAGATGGTGTGAGATGCTCAGTGGGAAATGCACGTTATCTGCCCAGAGCCCTGGCTGTGGCTGGGCTGACATATGGGGTGTGATTTTCATGTTGCTCTTCTCTGGTTCTGACGCTGGCAGGGACACCCTATGGAACTGAAAATGACAAGTTTAGAAACAGCTAAATGGAGCTGAGCTTTTCTTCCCTCCTTGCAGTGTGGTGCCAGGCACAGAGCACCACAAGGAACTATGGCCCGGTGTTTGAAGAGCAGCCAGCCCATACCCTCTTCCCTGAAGGCTCAGCAGAAGAGAAAGTCACCCTGGCCTGCCGAGCCAGAGCCAGCCCCCCTGCAACCTACAGGTGAGATCTGGGGCACAACCACCATGGAAAAACCACTAGCACGGGAGCCAGCCTCTCCATCCACATGGGATGTGCTGGCCCTCCCAGGACACGGGCTCAATCTAACCCGGATCCCACCAAAGCACAGCCTGCACCGGGCACCACAAGAGGTGCAATGAGGATTTTGGACAAGGGCCTCTAGATAGGCCAAGGGGAATGGCTTTAACCTGCCAGAGGGGATCCCAACCCAAACCATTCCATGATTCCATGATTTATACTGCGCTCACTCTTTACATTCCTCTTGGCAGGTGGAAGATGAATGGCACAGAGATAAAGATGGAGCCAGATTCCCGCTACCGACTGGTTGCAGGCGACCTCGTGATAAGCAACCCAGTGAAAGCCAAGGATGCTGGCTCCTACCAGTGCGTGGCATCTAATTCCAGGGGCACGGTGGTGAGCAGGGAAGCCTCCCTCCGCTTTGGCTGTAAGTTTGTCTCTACCAGGTAAATGAAGTGTAGCCACATGGACTGGGGTAAACTGAGCCCCCTGCTCGCATTAACAGGGGTTGGAGAGAAGCTTTTCCAAGCATGAAACCCAACATCATCCCTGGGCACTTCCCATTTACTATGGAAGTGTGGTAGAAAGCCAGTAACAGTTTTGGATCTCCCTCTGTACAACCACTGCACAGAGCAGCCCTTGGAGGGGGGGGGGGGGTCAAACACCGGCACTGCTCTGGCTGTTCCCATCACCTGTGGACAGGTTTGATTTTCCATGTTCAGTTTTGCAGGAATTCTCTGCAGAGGAGCGTGACCCCGTGAAGATCACTGAAGGATGGGGAGTGATGTTCACCTGCAGCCCCCCTCCCCACTACCCAGGTAAGCATCACCCTAGCACGGACTGGGAGCACTGCTGGTGGAGAGGTACAGCAGCTAAAGGGATTCCCAGCCACGTGAAGCACGCCGTGCTTCGCCTTGGGAATGCCGGGGAAGTGGATTTGGGTTTTCTTCAGGCTCTGTAAAGCAACACGACAAGAGGCTTCTCACATGGGGAAAACAAGCACCATCCAAGGACCACCTTGGGCTAGAAGACAGCAAACGGGGTTTAGTCCCAGCCGAGAGGACACAGCCACTTGTGCACGTTGCTCCCTTTCCCCACAGGCTTATCCTATCGATGGCTCCTGAACGAGTTTCCCAACTTCATCCCAGCCGACGGGAGGCGTTTTGTCTCTCAGACCACAGGAAACCTTTACATCGCCAAGACAGAGGCTTCTGACCTGGGCAACTATTCCTGCTTTGCCACCAGCCACATCGACTTCATCACCAAGAGTGTGTTCAGCAAGTTCTCCCGCCTCAGCCTCGCTGCAGAGGGTCGGTGCTCCCGCATTATCCTAAAGGGAATGGGAAATGCTCCACAGGGCAACAGCAGCCTCGCAGGGGGGTTTAGGAGCTTACAGAGGGGTTACCTGCCTGGAGCCTGGAGGAAGCAGCCCTCTCTCTAGGCTTCACTGTTTGTGTGCCTACAAACCCCATCAGAGGGGTTTCTGTCTGTAAAAGAGGCAGGGCACAAGGCTCACAGAGCCCTGAAACTCCTCTGCCTTTGGTGACCTTGCAGAGGAGAAATGAAGGAGACTTCTTGGGCAGGGCGAAGGGAGTAAACAGGTAGGAAATGAAGGAGAAATAGCCCTGAAATACCTGGACAGGGCTCGGAGCAAGCTGCTCCAGTGGAAGGTGTCCCTGCCTGTGGCAGGGGCTGGAGCTGGAGGAGCTTCAAGGTCCCTTCCAACCCAAACCGTTCCATGATTCCATGAGATGTTATAAAGAGATTTTGAGTCTTTAGCAAGAGCTGGTTTGAAAAGAAAATTGAGCTCAGCCTCTGTTGCTTTCTCCAAACACAAAGGTTTAGGAAAGCAGCAGAACTTCCGAGTACCTCTGCCCTTTCAGACCTCACTTGTGCTGTTTTACAGTCATCCTGAACTCCCCAAGGGTGCTTTCCTTTCACAGATGCCAGGCAGTATGCTCCCAGCATCAAGGCCAGGTTTCCTGCAGACACCTACGCTCTGGCTGGGCAGATGGTGACGCTGGAGTGTTTTGCCTTTGGAAAGTGAGTCTATTGCCCAGGAAGGGGGGGGCATGGCAAAACCCACAACTTCAACAACCCCTCTCTCCAATGGGTCTGCTGGAGACCAGAGATGGAGGGGGAACAGGAGGAGGAAGTGGCTAAAGCCATCTGTCCTGCTGGCCAAGGCCCAGCGGGGATGGGAGCTGGGTGGCTACGTGGGGACGGAGTGCGCTGCACTGCAGCAGGGGGGACCCAAGAGCTGCCCATCACCACATTTACTTTCCCATAGCCCTGTTCCTCGGATCAAGTGGAGGAAGTTGGATGGCTCCCAGTCCTCCAAGTGGATCGGCAGCGAGCCCCTCTTGCAGATCCAGGATGCTGGCTTTGAGGATGAAGGCACTTACGAGTGTGAGGCTGAAAACATCAAAGGGAGAGACACCTACCAGGGCCGCATCATCATTCAAGGTAACACATTTAAGCACGTGCTTTTCCAAAGCAAAACAACACACCCCAGGCAACGGACTGAGCCTTTTGGAGTGAAAGCACCAGCTCTGATCCTGCCTTCTACCAGCCCTGATTTTGCAAAGCCCTAACAAAGACCTGTAGAGATCACTGGTACCTCTCCTCAATGGCTGTATTTAGGCTATAGCAAGTAGAGAGAGCTAACTTGCTCTGAAATCATTCTAGCAACAATGAGGTAACAAGGGAAGGGAGAATAGTGGTTAAAATCAATCTTGGCTCTCAACCAAGATCTTCTCCAAGCCCGGGTTCCTTCCACAAGGGCTAATGCTTGGAGCTGTTAATCAGATCTAGCCAAGAACTTAACCTGGTTATCTCAGTCTGAATCAAGGCTTTCCTGAAGGTCAGGGATAACTGCAGATAGAAGGGAACCCCTCAAATTCTTCCTCAGATCTGGATTCTGCCTTAGTTTTGTGCAGCCCCCACACACGGCTGCAGCCAGAGCCAGCGAGGCCTCAGCCTTGCATCTCTGCCCACAAGGCAAGGCTGTTACTGTGGTGAAACAGGCTGTGCTGAAGGAGCCAGCAGCGAGGACACAAAGAGCATCCTGCTGCCCTCCTGGCACCGCACAGCTCCTACCTGACCTCTCTCTGCAGCTCAGCCGGAGTGGCTGGAGGTGATCACGGACACGGAGGCTGACATCGGCTCCGACCTGCGCTGGAGCTGCGTGGCTGCCGGCAAACCCAGGCCCGCGGTGCGGTGGCTGCGGGACGGGCAGCCCCTGACCCCCCAGGTACCAGCACCCCCAGGTCTGGCAGCGAGGACAGCTCAGCCACAACCCGCAGTGCTGGACCTGCTGCTCCGGGCTCAGAGCCTCCCCTGCCTCGCTGCAAGCGCATCTCAACCCCGTTCTGCCATCCCGCATCCCATGTGCCCCCATGAGGCTGCAAAGCAATGCCACAGTCCTTACCCACGGCAAGTCCCCTCTCCCGGCATTACCATCCCAGCCATTGCTTCATGCAACTACAGGGACTCACAGCCAGTTACCAGGGTGGATAAATAGCACCTTGGACCTGTCTTTGTATGACCTGCACATTGCTGCATAGGCACTCCGAAGTCTCAGCAGAGCACAGTGATGTGGGGTAGTGACTGGACAGACATGAACACATCCTGCGTTTCCTCCTATGGAAAACCAGGCTGGCTCCAACTTGGCGTCAGAGTCTGTAATGAAACTCAATCCTGAACACACGAGGCTTGAGTTCCATTTGTGTTTTTCTCATCTAATGGGTTCATCCTCTTGTTTGCACAGAACCGCATTGAAGTGAGCGGTGGAGAGCTGAGATTTTCCAAGCTAGTCCTGGAGGACTCTGGCATGTATCAGTGTGTGGCTGAGAACAAGCATGGCACAGTATATGCAAGTGCTGAATTAACAGTGCAAGGTAATTCCTCACTCCCCAGTGCTCTGGGTTTCAATGGGACACTGAAGCATTTTAGATCTTTTCCTAACAACCTGCACTTGCGATATCAGAGTGAGATCAGAGCAGACAAAACCGGCTTCACTCACCATTGGAATGTAGTTGCTGGTTCAACAAGACCCTTTACAACCCTTTTAAATTGAAATCTTGTGTAAATTCAGTAATGCTGAAAGAGAACAAGGACATCTGTTTAGCTACAGAAAGTGTACAGGACAGAGAGCAGCAGCACAAGCTCTAACCCATCACACAACCTCCCTCTTTTGGGGAGGAAAGAGCCCAAAGAGTTCGGTACCCATTCAGCCTTTGATGGGTGCTGACTGGAACTGGGCTGATGCCAGCCTTGGTCCTTATCAGTCTAAAAGCTTATCTCCTCGTGGTCAGTAGATGCCAGAGAGAAATTAAAGGCCCTAAGCCTCAATTGCCCAACATTAACACACTGCAACAGATAAAACCCAATTCTATCTCTGCAGTTCCAGGAGTTGTGGGCAAGCTGGATGCCTCCCCTGGTGACCTCCGTCAGGGCATTGAAGAGAATATCCTCTACATTTTCAAAAGCAGCTGTTCTTGTGTCTCTCAAAGACCTTGCACTTGTTAGGGTCATGCCCCATTGCTATTACAACACATAACATCTGCCCTTCTGGTTAGAAGCCAGCCGGCAGCTGAGGAATCCCTCCTTCATCTTGCTCACCAGATACTGCCATGCTTCTGTTACCAAACCACCTAACAACAAATGGATGCCTACTTACCTGGCACTTCAATGCTCCCATTGCAGCGTTTTCTAACCATGCCTCAATCCTCTTTTCTCCCCCTGTAGCCTTAGCACCAGATTTTAGACTAAACCCAGTGAAGCGACTGATCCCTGCAGCCCGAAGTGGGAAGGTCATCATCCCCTGCCAACCCAGAGCAGCACCTAAAGCCACCATTCTCTGGACCAAAGGGACTGAACTTCTGATCAACAGTAGCAGGTAGCAGCACAGGGTCAGCCTCTATCTAGAAACCATAGCTGAAACGATGGGGTTTTTCTTGCCAGAAGACTGGACTTGATGACCAAAGCGCACTGCTACGTCCATAGCTTCTCTACAAGTATTTTGCAGCCCTGTCTTTATCACCAGTTCCTCTCAGATCAGCAGGTGTTGGAAACTCGTCAGATGCACAGAGTGAACAGCCACTGTAACCTTCCTCTTGTGTGGTTCTTCTTCCCTTCCAGGGTGACTATTACCACAGATGGCACCTTGATCCTCCAGAACATCAGCAAATCTGATGAGGGGAAGTACACCTGCTTTGCTGAGAACTTCATGGGCAAAGCCAACAGTACTGGGATCCTCTCCGTTCGAGGTAGAGATGTTTGCCTTGATTTGGGGTCAATTGAGCATGAGATGTCTAAGAGAGCCATGATTTTCCTTATACTCCCCAAAAGCAATGCAGTACTCAGGGAAACAAAGACGTTGCAGCCTGTGGAGCAGCAACCCTCCTGCCTGACCCCCCAAATCACCCCTACCAACAACCAGCCCTTGGGAAAAGTATTTCCATTTTCTAACCACCTTCCTCCTGTCAAAGCACAGCCAGCAGAGAGGGATGACAAGCTGCAAAGTGTTAGCTGGTCTGGATGCTCAGCAGCAGTCGTGTGGAGCTGGTACACGGACATTTGGAGCTAACAGCCCTCCCTGCTCTTCCCCTGCAGATGCCACCAAAATCACATTGGCACCATCTAGTGCTGACATCAACGTAGGTGAAAACCTCACTCTGCAGTGCCACGCATCTCATGACCCAACTATGGACCTGACCTTCACCTGGTCACTTGATGATTTCCCCATTGACTTTGACAAGTCAGAGGGGCACTACCGCCGGGCCAGCGTGGTGAGTAGAAAGGGCAAGCAGGGCAGAGAGAACAAAACAGAAAGCTCATGGGTCAAGGTGAGGGCAGGGAGGGATCATTCACCAGGTACCATCATGGCCAAACCAGACTCAACCTGGGGAAACTGAGTCGCTACCAACCAAAGCAGAGCAGAACAGAGAGATAAAACCCAAAACACCTTCCCCTCACCTCTCCCTTCTTCCCTGGTTCAACTTCACCCCTGAATTCTCCACCTCCTCCCCACCAATAGCACAAGGGGACAGGAACGGCCCATCCAGTCCAACTCTGCAATGAGCAGGGTCACCTTCCACTGGATCAGCTTGTTCAGAAGCACATCCAGCCTGGCTTGGAACGTCTCCAGCGACAGGCAA
This sequence comes from Loriculus beryllinus, assembly GCA_039877255.1. NCBI lineage: Eukaryota > Metazoa > Chordata > Aves > Psittaciformes > Psittacidae > Loriculus > Loriculus beryllinus. The sequence goes on along the minus strand of JBCJKH010059638.1, from coordinate 3,852 downwards.
TGTCTCCAACGTGATAATCCATGGGCTTCACAAACTCTTGGAGCTACCTCTGTAGCCCCTCCACTACCAAAACCTTGCCAGACAAAGCCAATACCTTGTTAAATGCTGGGTATGATCATGCATGTTCAAGTGCTCTCCCCACTGTCCTTTCCTCACGCAGAAGGAAGCTATTGGGGACCTCAGCATCTTCAACACGCAGCTGAAGCACTCGGGGCGGTACACGTGTACAGCCCAGACCGTTGTGGACAGTGCTTCAGAATCAGCCACGCTGACTGTCAGAGGTAATCTCTCTGTTGTAAAGTCCCCTGCTCCTTACAAGCCTGAAGTAACAGAGTGGTCCTTGCAAGGGATCAGCTTCTCTTCCCACGAGACCAGCTCACTGTAGAACCATAGAATGGTTTGGCTTGGCAAAGACCTTAAGGTCACTCAGTTCCAACCCCCTGCCATGGGCATCTAACATTTGACCTGGATGCAAGAGGCTTATGAGCTTTTCCAGAGGCCAAACTTGGTGGCTTCCAGGAAGGAGAGGCCTGATTTCGGACTGGCCCAACATGAAAAGCAATGAGCCTCCAGATCTCCCAGCACAGTAACATCTCTGTGTCTCCCATCACCCCAGGACCTCCAGGCCCCCCTGGGGGGGTGGTGGTGAGAGACATCAGTGACAGCACGGTCCAGCTGAGCTGGAGCCGGGGCTTTGACAACCACAGCCCCATCGCCAGGTACATCGTGGAGGCACGGACCCTCCTCTCCAGCAACTGGAAGCAAATGCGCACCAGTAAGTGTCCTGAGGGCAGTGGTGGTGGCATGGCCCGTGTGGGGTCACTCCACCAGCTGGGTGCCCAGCTCTTGCCCTGTGCTCCTATGCTCTATTTGTTCCTCTCTCATGTTATTGGATTATATAGATCCTGTAAATATTGAAGGCAATGCAGAGACAGCCCAAGTGGTGAATCTCATTCCTTGGATGGATTATGAGTTTCGGGTCTTAGCAAGTAACATCCTTGGAGTTGGGGAGCCGAGTTTACCCTCCAGCAAAATCCGTACCAAAGAAGCAGGTATGTGCAGAGATGCTCAGAGGTGGAAGGGGGAATCCAAGGTACCTGGGTGCTGGAGGGGGAAGGCTGGCTTGCAGCATGCCCTGGTTCCAAACAACCACTCATCTCCTTGAGTGCTCCTGGAGGAGATGCCATCACATTTATGCCACTTTGCCCATTTACATGTCAAAGACAAAGCAGTACTAGAGCCGGCAGGAGATACAGGATATTAAACCATTATTAATCCCAGCTCCAAATCCTGTACCTTCTGGGCAGTAATGCTTAGGAAGAGCCCCAGTAGATCACAGAGCACAGCTCTGCAAAGACAAGGTGAATTTCCCAGCATATGGCTGTGAATGTTCATTCTATTTTCTGCTGCTTGCACAAGCAAGCAGAAGGGATGTAAGAACAGCAGGAGAACTGCTCTTCACGTACCAAATGCATATCAAATTCTTTGTTAAAGCTCCCCTCCATATCCCTGCTTTTGAGCTTGATTCTTGTCTCCTCCGAGATATGCTGCCTCCAATTAAGTTCATCAGGCACTAGGCAGGCTCTGGACTATAATATCTGACACACTCAGGGCTGGAAACCCAGCCCAGCACTTTGATAGGAGCTCTCCAGGCCTGGCTTACCCCCGGCCTGTGCAGTGTCTGTGCTCATCTCCATCACTGCCCTTGCCTTAACCCAACCTGTGCTGTCTGCTCTTGTTTGGGGACCTGACAGCCCCAACTGTGGCACCATCTGGGCTGAGCGGAGGCGGAGGGGCCCCCAACGAGCTGATCATCAACTGGACGGTAAGTGAAGGCTGGGAGAGGGCCAAGGGGAGGAGCGCGCCCCATCCCCTCCGAGCAGTCGGTGCCGTGACGGTGCCCGCGAGCCAGACGGCGCGTTGACTCCAACGTGTTGCTGCTTTGAACGGACCAAGGTTCCTCTCTCTTCCCATTCCCTCCCAGCCGACGCTGCGGGACTACCAGAACGGAGACGGCTTTGGCTACCTCCTGTCCTTCCGCAAGAAGGGCACGGAGGGGTGGCTGACGGCCAGGGTGCCGCACGCCGAGTCGCTGCACTACGTGTACCGCAACGAGAGCATCGGGCCCTACACCCCCTTCGAAGTGAAGATCAAAGCGTACAACAGGAAGGGAGAGGGACCCGAGAGCCTCACCGCCATCGTGTACTCGGCAGAGGAGGGTAAAGAGGGGCTGCAGAGGCTCTGAATGCACCATGAACCAACCCATGTGTCCTCAAGCAGCTCCCGGCAGAGCTGGGTCTCTCTGGGAGCTCAGCAACAGGAGAGGTTTCTGTAACTCAGAGCAGCGGGTGGAGGTTCCAGTATAACATTGACCAACTTCACATACACAGGGAGATGTTTCCCTATAACCCGGAGCTCCAGAGCAGACGCATCCTCACAGCACACATCTGTGGCCCTGCTTGTACTATTAAGTCCCTAAATCTCTTCCTCTTGCTTTACTCTGTGCACATAACACCAGCTGTCTGCCTGCACGGTAACAGGGAGAGCCCTTGGTTTCAGTATGGCCGCTTGTGCTGACAGGAGATAGGAAAAGGATTTTCTTCCCTTTTTTTGTCTTTTTCAGAACCAAAAGTGGCTCCATACAGAGTTATAGCCAAGGCTGTTCTGTCCTCAGAAATGGATGTATCCTGGGAGCCCATTGAGCAGGGAGACATGACCGGAGTGCTTCTGGGCTATGAGGTAGGAGCCTGTGATTGAGAGACACTGAGACAGAGCCTGGAAAGCCCAGCAGAGAACATCCCTCCAGCTCAGTGAGATGGCATTTTGCTTCCAAGGATGGGGGATAATTAATGGACAGCACAAGCTCTAATGGTGCCAGCGCTGCTGCCCCCCTGCTGAAGGCTGTCACCTTATTCCCAGCACATCCTAAGCAAAATGCATGGAGACAAACACCAGAGTCTGCAGCACTGGCTGTGGATGAGGATGGAGAGACACTGGCACAGGGTGCCCAGAGAAGCTGTGGCTGCCCCATCCCTGGCAGTGTTCAAGGCCAGGTTGGACACAG